>JAZAYU010000090.1:515000-652899 GCA_038501625.1 Corbicula japonica | reverse complement strand
AATAAATGTTTGTTTCGGCATGTAAACATGCATGAATAACCTCAAAACAAGTCAATTTGTTAACCTCAACTTAAGGCCACACAAATCCCAAAATCCCATAATCAGTTTTCAAGTTTTTACTTCACACAAATGGGATAATGGCAAGCGTTTTAGACAACGGGCATATGAGGTTTTGGGCATGATCCAAGGAGGGATGTCTCGACATGAAATCGCTCGACAGATGCATTGTTCACTGTCGGCAATTACCCTTGGCGGAACGACTACTTTTTGGTTAAAACACATCTTCCTTTAGAAATTGTTTAAACTTTTACACACATCAAAAATATTCCAAAAAAATAAGAGTTGCGTTTTTCTATTGGTACTCGGTATACTTCTTTACTTCCTGCCGTGGTGTTCTTCAGATCAAACCTTAGTTGCATTGTTCACAGTTCCGTCATGAGCTCCTAGCCACTTCCTATTGACTGTGTCATTAGCTATTTTTGTTGAATTGTTTGTGTGTATGTCTTTTTCTATGAAAAATAGTCGAATTGTGTAATTGGACTGCAACTAATTCCAGTGTCATCCTGAACATGTATGAGACCCAGACGGTAAATGAGATTATAAAACCTCGTTAAAAGCACGATTTGAAAAATGCTTTACTACTGATCGATGCAAGGCTCTTCCTGTTTTAATTTTGTATAGTCGTATGTTTTATAAGGAGATAATTTTTCTTATTTTAGATATATCTTAACCACTTGATTTTTTTTCCTCGAATTTAGATTAACCTCTTTTTTAATTATCATACAGAAAGCGGGAAAAGAAAGTGAAGATATCGTTAAGTAAAAGCTTTTAAAGATTGGATATGACAAGAAAAGTGAAATGATAAAAATGCAAAACATACTGAACATACTAAAACTCAAAACATTAAAATTGTCAATGTAGATCGTTTTGCCGGTATAAAGCTTGCATGTTTTGACGCTAGTACAGGTTCGTACAAGTGATTTAATCAAATAGCCGACAAACAATATTGCTATTTTCTATAAAAGCTATAAACCTTTTGACATCATAAATATCCGTCGAACTTTGTGCACATTACATAGAGAAGATCTATCTAAGGAGCCAATGCAGTGAAGCAGTCTAACAATCCGGGATTTGCGATCCCGCATTTTATCAGTGATTATATTTTCATGGTTTTAACCTTCGTATAAAGTTACTGTCTAAGACTTTAAAGAAATGATTTAATAAATAATTGTAATAATGAAATAATTACGAATCTCTCAGGATATGTTATCCGAATAAAAGATATTACAGGCGGTGGCGGTGAGCTATGTATACAGAAAGACGAAAGCGAGTCTTTAAGTGTGTGTGTACGTGTGTGCGCGCGCGTGCGTGTGTGTGTGTGTGTACGTGCGTGTGCGTGCGTGCGTGCGTGCGTGTATGGGTGCGTGTGTGTGTGTGGTTATTAATTCGTGTAATACATAAGATACTAGAAAAAATTGCCAAAGCTACATAGTGATTTGTTTCTTTGATATTCTGAGTGATGGAATTTACTATACAAACACGTATTTTAACCAACGTCCCATGAAGTCATACATGTGATCGCAAGAGAATAACAAATAGGATGTTAGTTTCTCCAAAATCTTAAATTTCTTCTTTCAAACTGGACATTTTACGGATAATAAATAAAGCAAATCCTTTTTTGTGTTTTAGTGTAGTATACAAAAAACCCATCATTTTTTACATGTAAGATACTCCAATGAAAAAGAATAATTTTACAACATGTATGCAATGCCATATTGGGAAACCAAGAATTCACGTTAAAAAGCTTCCAATTTCTTGAATGCTAACTTACCAAATTACTGGATTATTTTATTTTATGATTAATTGAAATTGATGATTTTTAATTTACTTGCATTTTAAAATTTCATCGTTGAGACGGAGAGAGCGGACGTTAATTTTGTATAAAAGTTATTTGTTGTCACTTCTGCTACGGCCGTAGTCTCATATCAGTCAATGCTTCTAGACATTCTGATAAGGGTCTACACCGATAGTAATACTGCAAAACAATACATTGCCTCAGATAAAAAACTGGGTCGGATTGAACTTATGGCAAATCAAATGGGATAAGAATTAAATTGGTCAAATTATGACCTTTACATATTATGTTTACCTGTCATTGTATGTATTGCATTGTCGGTAATTAAAACAACGTGTGATAAATATTGACTAGTTCTAAGCATATTTATAATATTCGCTTTTACAAAACTGATTGATTTTCTGCATTTCTTAATCCATCATATTTCTGAACCTGAAGGTGCTAAAGATTTCTAGATTACATGGTTTATCAGATACAGGCAATTTGATCTCTATTAACGTAAACAAATTTGATAGAGCAATGTGAGTTACCCCACAATGAACTTTGTGTGACCCCAATGCAGCCTGTATCCGTGATACACTGAAATCAATTTCCACAAATCCCTTTGTTCTTGGAACTAAGCAAAGGTCAAAACAGAACAAATGACGAGTTTACATACCGGAGCCTGTCTAGTGCTCACGAACTGTCATGAAAGATTGTTTGCTAAAAGTTTTCTAACTGTATGAGGATGTTGTTATGCAGAAAAAGAAGATGAACTGTAACTGTAAGTAAATCTTGTTGTTAATGCAGATTGATTATCAGTAAAAATTTATTGTATGATCTTATTTACGTTTTCTCGTCACATTTGATTTTACATCTTATATGCTAACCTTATAAAAATCGACATACATTCAAAAACACTATTTAAGCATTTAACCTGATTGGATTTTTATATTGATGACGAACTTCCTAAAAAATATTCAGAATGTAAGAATTGGGATTATAGTACACTAGTCTTCACGCCTATACAGTCTGATTAGGGTTTACATGGGGTTAGCCATTCATTCAGAAAAACATTTTATTGTGTCTAGTAAACGTTCTAGATACATTTGTATTTCTCAGACCATGTTAATGTGCAATTTTAGCAGGATTTACGTTTATTACAGAGAATTCTAGCTTGGTTTATCATGCTTTGTCACCTAAATGTAGCCACATGTTATGATAGTTTAGGTACATACAACATACTGGGAAATTCTGTCTGGCAGTGAAATTAAAGACATCAGAAATGTGAGTTTAATACGGGTCAGGTATTTCATTTAACCTGATGGTAAATGCTATGTTCTTCGAAGAATTGCGGGTATATTATTTTTAGCATGATCGGATATATTTGATGTTTTTGATTCCTTACAAACAATATTTTCGGTGAGATGATCTTTGAAAAATAGTTTGTATATGATTAAAGCGCTAAGGTGGATTAAATCCTGCAATCAGTCCACTATAATGAAAATGCTGTCGTTATATATACTATTCGTTATATGAACGTGTTTGTAATTAAGTAGGCTAAGAAAAATGTACTTCCTTTTTTTGCCTTATCGAAAACTAAGGAATATGATATAGTTTATCATTTTATTCAGAGTCATCGTTATCATCGAAACCTTAGTCCGGCGGTCATTTATTTGACATTAAAAATAAAGTTCACTTAATTCTTAATAAGAAATTGTTCTGCAATAGACTGGACAATTCCAGTTACTGTCAAATCATTTTATTTCGCGCGGGTTTGATTTTCGCTTATTTCGCTCCACGGCAAGAGCGCGAAATTCAACACCAGCAAAAAACCAGGGTTTCTTTATAGGAAAACACAGTTGCGCAAATTCATTTCCCCGCGAATATGTTATTTACGGGTTTTGCGCGAAAATTCGTGCCCGCGAAATTAAATGATACTACAGTATCACGTATACTGTCATTTAATTTCTTCTTATTAATCACGCAAAATTGCAATAATATTCAAACACTTGAATTGCAAAATCAAATTCGGTGATGCTTTCAGAAACAGTCCTGTCTTTATTATCTAGCCTGTGAGAATATTCCAGTTAATTGTTGTTGGAAAATTGTAGGATTAATGATAATCATATCACCCACGTGCGAACACTTTACCTGCACCCAGTCTGCTGGCATCATCCGCGTAATTATCAATCCATGATATGTTATTTTAGCTCCTCTGTCCAAATGGTATAAGAAATGAAAGAACGTTTTCTTTCATTTTAAGACTTGCATTACAAGAGATAACACATATGATTTTAATGTCATAAAAATTCACAGGTCAATACAATTCACATTCGGCAGATTTTATAAAAAAATATTTAAAGCGGATATCATGTTTCGGTCAACAATATTACAAATAAAAACATCTTGAATAAAGTATTTGTTTACAAAATGTTCGACACCTAATAGATATAAAAGCTAAGAATTTAGTCATAATAACTTGTAATTTCATAGGAAAAATGCATCGTATAAGATGTACATCAAAACACTTAATTTCTGCGCCTTCCTTTAGAACATTCTTATATAAAAAAGTTAACAACATCGCTCAAGGGGTTGGTACACTAAGGTCGGGACTTTTTAATCTGGACTAAATATCGACAAAAATAAGAAACAATCATACTATCACTTAAATTTTGCTTATAATTAGGGAATACATGTATATATTATCTTAAATATATGTATCTTACTTGGTGCAAAACAAGCTTGTACAATTAATTGGCAGTATAAAGTTTGATCAAAGAAGTCATTTTCGGCCAGGATTATAATACAAATTTATATCGCGCATACTTGTAATTTATATCCATATGGGAAACGTGACTAGAACAGATATTGTACGTTCGTCATTATGTGGTCAGTTACATGTATTACAGTCGCGAGTCTCTTATCACGTCATCAATCTCTAAACGACGATGGAGCTTGGATAATACTTGAGAAAAGTCCTGTAGACGAAAAATGTAAAACAATACGTAAGGAGTCGACATATACATGTACTCATTTTAATGCATTTTTGTATCTCCTATTATATATTATTGCAAAGCCCGTACACCATTGAACGATTTGCCTAATGAGCCTTTACAAAAAATATTCGCTAAAATATTAGTGTTTACTTTACCACACTGAAAGATAGACAATATTAGAATTAATAAGATAATAAACAAAATAATAATAACATATTTTGGATTAAAACTATGCAACATTATTCAGATGAAAATACTTTGTCTTTGGTAAATTAGAACGCAAATTATAATAAGGCAAATAGTGTAGGCTATTCGAATTAGTTCTACACTGTTATATGAATAGGAGTATGCTTATCGGCATCATTAATTGGTCTGAATGTAATACAGTCTTAAATCTCTCACTCCTCAGGGGAAGATTACATTAAATGACCAACAAATCGCATGCTAATTGATGAAGTTATTTGTTATCATTCCAAGGTAACGTAGTTCAGCAGTTATGTACTTTACACAGTTATTCCGACTTATTTTTACTATCATGAGACCAATTAGGGGGCTCAAAACTTCTCGCTGAAGTATGGCTTTTTACCGATGTTAATGATAATTTTACTTATCAGTCCATTACTACAGTAATTTGCAGAACTACTATTTTTCTGAGATAGCATTTTGAAGTTAACAATTTCATGTATTGAAAATCGATTATGACAGTCTCTAAAATGTTATTATAACATATAATTATGTTTAATTATTGATTATGCTGATGTGATTTTGTTTGTTCTTGTTTATTATAACTTGTTATTGTATGAAGATAAATAGGTAACAGTAAGCGCCAGGAAAGTTTTGATGCAAAACCGTTAAAGATTGTTATGCTTTACTGGTAATTTAAGCTGTGCAAAAAGTTATTATTCAACTTAATCAGTTTAATCAACATACAAGATCAGAAGGACCTAGAAATTAAATGTACATGTACCAGTTATTATGCTACGGTTATTATGCAGATCTAAGAAAGTTTAGGTGTACTTCAAATTTGTTAAAATACCATTTCGACCCATGGCTCCTACACATTTTATAAATTCAAGCACTGCAGTCCTCATACAAGTAATAGAGCAACACAAATCATTCGACGGTCATTGCAACACCACAAACGCCAGATTAGATCGGGTCAGTGGAGTTATTATAACATATCACATAGAGAGAATAACAGTGCTGCTGGAGATAAAATCTTTCAGACCTGAGAAAACTTGAACATTGTACAAATCTCTTGTCTGTCGGAAGTATAAACATGTGTAGCCAAGAAGTGAAATAATAATTTTCAAAAAACGGTACATTTTTACTTTTTTCAGAAATTTTAATTCGCTTATAAAAAGCAGTAACGCAATAACGATTGAAAATACAACTTTTACTAATCCTAACCCTGCTGCTGTGACTTACAACAACAACAACTACTACTACTACTACTACTGCTGGTTGTCTTTCTCCTGCTACTGCTACTACTGCGCCTATTACTTTTATAACAAAACAACAACGGTATCAGCAACATCAACAACAATGACACCTACTGCAACAACAACAACTACTACTACTACTTCTATCTACTACCTACTGCTACTTCTACTAGTACTACTTCTGCCACTACTTTCAATACGACAAATGCTACATGTACTTCTACAACAACAATGACAACAACAACAAAACCTACTGCTGCTGCTGCTTTTTACTTAACAAAAAAAGGACAGCAGCAGCAACAACAATAACATCAACAGCAACAACAAAAATAATAACTTATACTTAAACTACTACAACTACTACGTCTTCTCCTACTACTATCAATACAACAACTGCTTCATGTAATACTTTAACTTCAACTACTGCAGCTGCTTTGTAAAACTATCCTGACCGCGGTCTTGATGTTTCTATTTCAATTAAAAGTAATTGATATATCTTATAATTTCATTATATTATTTTAATGTTAGAGGGGTTGGCATGAATTGTATTTGTATTTACATACTATTAAGTCCGTATATTGAAATATCAATTATAATTTTACTGTTTTGAAAGATTGTTTTGAAAACAAATACATGTAATTTGTTAAATTTCTCCACAGTTCGAAAGAATATCAAAGCGTTTTACCTAAGTCATATTAATCTTTTCAATTAACATTTTAGTTAGTAGTAAAATAACAAAGTCATTGATAGAATAGAATATACCTATAGGCCAAATTTTAACCATACACTTTTCAAATCAGAATTTTGCGAATTAGGTGCAATTTATTTTTTTCAAATCAGAAACACACAATTGCCCGAAAACAACCATATTATACTTTTTAACGTTATTAATGTTAAGTTTGAAATGTGTTATCGTTTGGTGACTAAAAACTGCTAAATCGTGTTAATATCAAATTGACAAAGTTACATTTTTGAATATAGAAAGAACATATTTGCAAGTAACCATGATGAACTTGTCCGGAGTTTATAATGGTTAATTTTGATGAACTCTTGAACCGTTAAATCTTTCCACGAAAACCAGAAAATCGAAGAAAAGAACCCATAGACTTATCGTTGAATAGCACCCACATTAGAACTCGACTAGCTAACTTTTTTTTGATTTTATCGTATTTGCTTGAACATTAATTTTAAGTCGTTTCTATGCTGTGATAATAATAAGGATTGATATATGAAATCAAGAAAGCCCATAATGACAAAAGTAATTGATTTGATGATTTACAATGTAAAACATTAAGAAATGAGAGAAAAAAAAATGAAAATCAGTTAAACTTATCAGTTATATGTGAATAATATATCATCCTCTTTTATGCGTATATTATAGAAGTGCATATTATATATTGTGGTATTATTTAATTTCGCAGTGCTTTATTTTCGACGCCGACGACAAATTTACGCTGAAATAAATTCGTTTCGCGTAGTAGTATTATCCACATAGTACATGAATAAGATATTATGTGTTAATATTCGCTGCTATTTTTTGCGCACAATTCCAAGCGCGAAATACGCGACTTTTAAACCCACGCGAAGAACAATGAAAAAATATTCAGTGTCGTACAAAATGTGTTACTCGGCTCTAGACAAATTATAATTTACATTAAAAATCGCAGCTGGAACTTAAACTTTATAACGAAAGATTAAAGTAGTGTAATATGCAAATAACGAGCGGCCACAAATAAAAGACACAGCTTCCCTACACATCATTCAACATTATTTTGGTAAGTGTATAAAGATTAACTGATAGGAGCAGTTTATAGTACCATGCAGTACATGATCAGAAAGACCCGCGCTAGGCAAAGATACATGAAGTACTTTCAACTAATAAAAATCTGTTTTAATTAGTTTTATGTTGTAAAATTGTTTTAGGGTTTGCAAAATGGAGTGACAGTACAAACAAAATGAGAAAAGGCAAAGCTGAACCAACATCAGTTCATGTCGTCATGAATCAAGGTATTATATCGCTTTTTTATGTTTTTGTAAACTTGACAAATAATACCATATGTATCTTATTAAATGAAAAGACCATTCGGCTTACTTTACCATGTACAGCTGCGGAGAGAAGAACAACAAGTCCAGTACATAATTATGATAGTATTGATGTGAATCTTATTTTGATGAAATGTTAACAATAATAACGAAGTAAAACAGTAATTTCAAAACGACTTGCGCTTACCCTGTACATTAAACAATGTTTTATAAATTTGTTTCTTGATTGATTGATGCAATTAACTTCTGTTCTGGAATCTCGTTTAGTAGGTTTCCTCGAAGGGAACTATAGGTTAAGCTCCCCGTGTGTCTCCACGTCCGCAACAAATCCTGCATTAATTAGTAATACGTAACAAATTGCGTCTTCACCGTTATTAAATGATATAAAATCGCTCCAAATGATTCACGATGAATGTTTGATAACTATCAAAATGAATCCACTTTGTTACCGAACAGAACAGAATAAATGTAAATCGTTCTCTACAGAGGCATTTATTCAACTATTTCGAGTCAGGTTTTATCTAGTATATTGTTCCCTGCGATCTTGGCTAAAAAACCATTTTGATAGTATATATTATTTATTTCCTAAAATATTATAAAGATAACACATTGCAGCGAGTTAAATGATTAACTTTTTTTTCAGGTTGATTGTCGGGCATACCCACCGGGATGTAGAGATTCTGGTTTTAATAAAACGGAAGATAATCTACGTGGAAGTGACGCTGGTACTTCTTAAATTGCTGCGCGAATACATCAGCAAAACAACTCAGAGGTCAAAAGGACATAAAGAAAACAACCAATAAACGAATACAAAATGAACTTACGACAGACCTTGTAAAAGATTACAGTGTGCTAGGGGCAATTTTATTGGAACTTTACACCCTAATATTATATTACCATCGTTACTTAAATTAAATTTAGAAGTTTAAGAACGTCATCGTTAAACTGGTGGAATAGATACTTGACATAATATTACAAGAAATGTAACAGTTTTCTTAAGTGGAAGAACGAATGGAAGAATAAATATAATTGCATAGGTCTACTTGAAGAAATGTAATAAGCTGAGGGTACAATGAGGCTGGGTTTGTACTGCTTAAAAGTTAGTTCGATTCTCGCATTATGGGTTTGTGCAGAATATGTCATGCTCATAAATATTGTTTGACCCTTAATTATTAATAAGGACTAGTTTCATGAACATATATTGAGCAAATACTAATTGAGTGACAATTAATATTTTGTTCTGTATTTATTTATTATTAAGATGTCTTTTGGGAATGTTATAGGAATGACATGATTCTGTAAAACGCATGGCTTTAAGTCTACTTAAAGAAGTTTTATAAGCGTAATCTTTATTTATGGAAAAATAGTTTAAGTAAACAAGTATGATCATACAAATGTATATTTTACAGACTTGTATTCTTGTAGTTCTTCAAATTAATGAACCATTAAATTTATGTTTTGTCCTTATTAAAATTCGATAAATGATGTAGATTTCTTAGATTTATTTATTTTAATGTTTTTTTAATTATTTGATACTTTTACTAACAAATAAGCAATAAGCGCCATATTTTATATCATGTCCGTGAATGATATATTTGCACCTACAATTTTACCAAGATGTTTTCAGCTATGCTTGCTAAGTTATGCAATAACTTGTTTCAACCTATCTGTTTCATGACTAAACACAAAGGCTATATGTTTATGTTAGACCTTAACTGAGTCTTCTCATCGACAATTATTGAACGTAAAGCTAAGCAAATACATTGTTATGCTCATAATTTATGTTTGAACGACCAAAATTGTTCAACTTTTAATGATCTTACGACGTTGCTCCATAATTTATATTAATTTTATATTTTTAATTGAAATGTTTGCTGAAAAAAGGTTCTGCACCAACATTTCGGTAAAGTTTCCAGCTGAAATGTCAGCTGGAAAGTGCAATAAACTTTTTGCACCAGCTTGTATTTCGATAAATTTTCTGGCAGAAATTTCTGCTGGAAAGTTCAAAGCATGTTCTCCACCATCATTTATTTCGGTAAAATTTCCAGCAGAAATTTCTGCTAGAAATATAAAGTTTAGAAGATATTGCAATTTGAACAGATACTACTGCTACATAAGTTGAAATTGTAGAAAATTCCTAGTAATCGCGGCAAAGTTTAAAAGACTGTTAACTATTGATATTTCTAGCAGAAATTTCAGCTGGTAAAAGACCTAAAGTCATGCTGGTAAAGAGAGTTTCTTGAGTTTTCTAGCAGAAATTTCAGCTGGAAATAGTCTCCAACAAAACTGATCTCAAAAGGGAAAAAAAGATTTTCCCTTTTTATTTTGGACTGCAATTTAGATATTTGAAATTAAGACTGGTCTTTAATTTCACTTTTATTATCTTAGTCTTGATTTGAGACCAGTCTCGAATCTCAAACATCTAATTTGTTGGAATTCAATCCAGTCTCAAAACTGACAAGTCCAAAGCTTGAGTTTTGAGAATGATTTCCAATCTCAGTTTTATGAATTCGGACACTTTTGAATCACGTTTTTTTTCATACCCGTTTTAACTGTTTTGTGCTGCTCGAAAAAGCGCGAATTCAAGCATTTATCGAAATTCTAGCCTTGAAAATATATAATATTTTGATCGCGCTTAATTAAGCCTGCGCAAAAATGTTCAATTTGTCGTATGCGCGAATATTGCTTGCCAACGTTAAATGATATTCATTACATTTTTGTAAAACAAATAAAGACCCGAGGTAAATGATTTTTATAATCGCTTGTTGATTTATGAGTTATACAAAATAGTCTTTAACATCATGTTATGACAGCCGTGTTTCTCAAATCGTATTTGTCTAAAATCATGGTGAGTTTGTGATATTACAGTTTTCCGAATTGCCTTTTTACCAGCTACTTTAAAGACAAAGCGAGTAGCACGCTTTTTCGCAGCAATTGGTGGCAACACGTGTGTGCTCGCCGACGTTACAAGTCAAACAAACTGTTCAGTATAATAAATTGTTAGCGGCTTTTTACTGGAGCTACGGCTCTCAAATTCATACTTCATACTGCGTAACATCAGTTATTATAATTCGTTAGATGAGTAATACTTCATCGTAGAGGATAAAGTTGAAATGTAAATATCTCTTTCTTTTTGCTTAATAAAATCAGATTGTTCAAGTACAGGTACATAATATTACATTAATTAATTTCAGGCAGTTTCATATTCAGTATGCCAATATTTATAAAGTAATGTTTTGTTGTTTTTTTGCTTAAAAGCACGTGAATGTCACGCCGTCAATGAGAGTGTATGAAGCCTGGCAAATGGGGTACACCGGAAAGGGCGTGGTCGTAGCATACCTGGATGACGGAATCGATCCTAAACATCCCGACCTCGCCGAAAACTACGTAAGTCTAGCTTTGGTGTTGATTCTTTAAAGGTGCCTTGTCACATATCAGGAAAAAATATTGTGTTTTCAAATACCAAAATTTAAACTTAAGACCTGTAAACAAAGTGCATGTTATTGTTACAGTATTATTCTTACACAGTCAATATACGAGTTAAGGGCTTACCACACTCCTCCCAAGCACGTTCATCGATAAAAAGAAAATTATCAAGATTTCAATAACGGCAAAATGCCGTTCAATAAAACTTTGCACAAATGAATGTTACTAATGTATCTTTATTTTTGCTTACAGCAAGACATGTTAGAAAAGTAAAAAAAGAAAACCATAAAATTTCTTCAAATTCTATTTACATTAATTCACAAAAACTAAGCAATACAAAACATAATTTTAAATTCCCACGTGAGTGTAATTATACTGACAAAAAATGTTGTGTACTTTGTAAAAAACTTTTAACTACTAACAGAGAAATCAATAATTGTCATCCGTTTACGCGACCAGGAAGCGACCAGGAAATTGAAGGTCAAACACACTTTTACAAATATCTCATAAAGTTTACATGTATAAGTTACGAGGACACAAGACAGTGTTGTCAGTATCATATTACTCATGTGGGCATTTAAAATGATGTTTTGTGTTGTTTGGTTTTTGTGAATTTATGTAAATAGAAGTTCAGGGAATTTTTAAATATCGCTTTTTTCCTTTACTGTTTTAGCGTGTCTTACCATATGCAAAATAATGATACATTAGTAACATTCATTTGTGCAAAGTTTCATTGAACAGCATTTTGCCATTATTGAGATTTTGATAATTTTCTTTTTATCGATGAACGTGATGGGGAGAAGTGTGGTAAGCCCTTAATATATTTGAAGCCAAGGTTGTTACTAGCGCAGTTTCTATAAATCAGTAGTAACGGATCATTGAAGTAAGCGAAGTGATTAACTAAATATAATTTCAACTCCTAAATAGAAGTTCAGTGGATATTAAAAGTGCCTATTCACGTATCATGATAAACATAGTGTGTGTTTTCAAATATCAAAATGTATACTAGTAATACTAAACTATAGAAGATATGTAAACAAAGTAAATGTAATATAATATTCTTACACAACCGAAGTCAAAAAGGCGTTACTAACGCATTCAGATTCACTCACAAGTACTTCATAGCTCATGAACTCCGGTATACTTTCTCGTGAAATTGCGGTATACATTAAACAAACGCATTAAGCGTGAACACTTATATGGAAATCTTCTTTTTTCTGTGCTACTCAATGAACTGTGTTTTTTGTAGGATGCTTCTTTAAGCTTCGATTACAACTACGACCTTCCTGGCGGAGTGCACTTGGACAATTATGATTGGTAGGTGACTGACAATTTAAACTATTATTTACTTGTTGTAGTTCTGGGGCTAATATTTTTAGCGTTTATTAACCAACATTAAGCATGCACAAAGGAAAGCGGAACGCTTGAAGCTTAAAACTTATAAATACAGGAATGCGGTTTAAAAGTCAAATGGGACTAAATAAATAATGCCTAATTGTACCGTTTAAAAGGTCGCAAACATTGCAAAAGGCCAACACTGGTTTAAATTTAAAAATGAATTTTGGGGGCAATACTTAAATCGAAAGTAGGAACCCGGAAGTAAGTTTTCTTTGAATTTCTTGAAAACCCTAACATTATTTTGACGACTTGGGACTAAACATTGTAGACTAGCATATACTTATTTCAGGAATGTGTTGCTTTGGTATATTGTACATGAATTTCAGAGTTCGAGTTCTCATGCAAACGGTTTTTCTTTTGTTTTAGTATGTGCTTGGTAATGTAGAACATGAATTAGACTAAATTGAGCTTGCAAACATTAACTACATCCTTAGCTAAATACATTTCTTTACTAAAATCTTGGTGGCAGTATGTATTTCCCCCATAATTCATTTTGAAATTTAGCCAGTTTTCGCAATGTGCAATGTTTGCGACCCCTTAAGTACGTTCGTACATAGAAAAATGTGTATATTTATACATCATAAATTGAATAATCTGTGTCTTTCCCTTAAAATTCCTAACTGATCATAATTTCAGGAATTATACACATTTTTGTCCAGCAATATTGACGTAGCACTGTTGCATTTGATCATATAGTCGGTTCATTTCATAAACGTTACGATGCAAATCCACAGGTGTACGGCATGTTGGACCCAGTCAAACCCCCTTTCCCTCACACTACTACCCTCCCTTGAAGAAAAAAAAGCTCTACAGAAAAAAAAATTGTCTTGATATATATATTTTAACAAGGTAGGTATCTTCACTATTGAAAAATGCATATCTATCTGCTTTGAGCCCTGTCACCTTTTCAAGCGTCTAGATGATGTAGCTGAATTTTAGTTCAACCAAAATACGATGATAAATTTATTGCAATCCTGGAAAGTACACGCAAAAACAACGGTATTGCGGTCTGGTGAGTGAACCAATACATTGTATTTCTTCGAAATAGTGCATAGTTCGTACGTAAAGCCATGTCGATGTATGGTTTTACTGATGTAAATTTGGTCATTACGGATCGGTCAGACGAGAGCCGACCAAAGCATTTCTCGAGTTAGCGATGTGTTTGCTACCGAATTCCACGGAAAGTAAATGATTTCTGTGATTGTATGTGCTAATTCATCTATCCCACGAAATATGAGCCATAGTTTGTGACAATTGAGCAGTATTTCAAAGTTACAGGGATCAAAGCAGATAGATATGCATTTTTCAATAGTGAAGATACCTACCTTGTTAAAATATATATATCAAGACAAAATTTTTTTCTGTAAGGTTTTTTTTCTTCAAGGGAGGGTAGTAGTGTGAGGGAAAGGGGGTTTGACTGGGTCCAACATGCCATACACCTGTGTGCAAATCGATATGAGTGTAAATAAGTATAAACAGTTTTAAACAGCCCGCTTAGCACTGATAGTAAAGGTGTTTAAATTCGGGAATATAGACGTAAATTCATACATTTAGGTTCGAATCCTGTTTCAAGCAGTTTTATTGTTTTAAAATTGCCATTCTCTTAAAACTCGTGCAGACCGGTTTTTGTGTGTCTACTATATGTAGAGTATTTGTTATAGCTGCTTATATAGCGTGTATGCTGTACAGCAAATTACATTCATAGCTAATACTATAATTGCATTATGTCACAAATATAATTGTAGAAAAAGACGCTATTTAAGAGATATCCTAAACCCAGATGCAGTAAAACGATTTCAAACTAATTCTTACAAGTAAAGGTAAAAAAGTGTATTTTTATAAGTGTTTGTTAGGATTCGAACCGGAGATCTTCAGATCGGTAGTCCGACATGTATACCAATACCAAAATCCTCACTAACGACTGAAATGAACAAAAATATCAATATATTCGCTGGTTAGAAACCAAAGTTAATCCGATGACCTTTATTTATTTATGAAGTGCCAGGCAAATATTGTTGGACAATATCAATGCGTATATTTCTTATTGACATAGGCATGGAACACAAACAGCGGGCATTATAGCAGCCGTGAAGAATAACTTGTGTGTGATTGGCACGGCGTATGAAGCGACACTGGCCTGTAAGTAGGCAGATAGTCACGCGTATAACCGGCACGGCCTATGAAGCGACACTGAACTGTAAGTAGGCAGATAGTCACGCGTATAACCGGCTCAGCGTATGAATCGACACTGGCTGGTGAGTAGACAGATTGTCACTTGAATAACCAGCAAAGGGTATCAAGAGTGACTTGCTGATGTTTGCAGCTAGGCTAGTGTGCGACCGGCAAGAGATACTAAGCAACACTAGAAGGTAACTTGGCATCTAGTCTAGTGTGCAACTTGTTCGGGGTATCAAGCGACACTGTCTGATGTTTGCAACTAGGCTAGTGTACTACCGGCAAGGGATACTAAGCGACCCTGGCAGGTATCTTGGCATCTAGCCTAGTGTGCAACTTGTTCAGGGTATCAAGCGACACTGTCTGATGTTTGCAACTAGGCTAGTGTGCGACCGGCAAGGGATACTAAGCGACACTGGCAGGTAAGTTGGCATCTAGTCTAGTGTGCGACTTGCTCGGGGTATCAAGCGACAATAGCAAGTAAGTTTGCATCTAGGCTATTGTGCAACCGGCACGTCATATCAACCGAAACTGGCAGATTTGAAGACAAAGAATTTAAATAAATTAAATAAAAATAAATAAATAAATAAATAAATAAATACACATGAATATATAAATAAAAATAATAAAAAAATAAACTTTTAATTTTGTTCTAGCTCTAAGAATTTTAGACTCGTCAACTTTGATATCGTATGCAATGATTGCGCGAGCCTTTACCCATAGAATGGATGAAGTTGATATATCTAGCAACAGCTGGGGTCTGGCTGGAGCTGGATCGGACTTTTATGAGCTGAGTGCTTTGGAAAAAGAAGCGATTGAATTGGGTGTAAAGGAGGTATGATGTTTGATTTTTATACTAAATTTTTTACCGGTATTCCCCGTTTAACTGCTTTTGTTTTCTCAGTCAATCATTCAAATCATTCAAAAAGTTAATGTTATGAATGAATAAAGAGTGATTTGTTAACATGGAATGATGCAGGTTTAATAGCAGCATGAAATACGCAAACGGCTTACCATATATACTTATATATACGGGGAATGCTGTCGTATGTTCCTTGAAAGATGTCATAAACTTTCTGCAAACGACAATTCTTTTTATGCATTTCACGGTAAAAATGATATACGAGGGTTGATCAGAAAGTTCGTAGAATGGTGCTATAACTTCTATATATGACGTTCTATGCGCTTCAAATTTTAAACAAATATTTTTCCATTTATTTTAAATATTTTAACCAGAATTTTTTAAAATCAAACAGTTAGTTTCATTTTTATGAATATTTATAATCACCACCCAACGTTACCCCGGAGCACGCCAAATTTTAAAGCAATGTAAGTATCACCTGGCACGACTTTGACCCTTGTTTTTCAATCTCCAATCAGAGTTGTCGTTCCTTGCAGTCTCTTACAGCGAGTTAAGGAGCGACAACTCTGGATAGAGATTGCTTGTTTTTTTGCGAAATAACGCGGAATATTGTCTGCTATTGACGTGACGTCAACTAAATTTTTTCACGTTGATTCTGACGTCATGCGATGTACGAGTATACAACGCATTCAATGTACATTTGAGTGACGCGCATCGTTCACACACAACGTCCATTACAGTATGGTACTTCCAGAAAATGAAGAATCGCGAGCGGCAATAAAATTTTGCTTCAATTTAGGATATTCAGCCACAGAAACGTAAAATACTATGCAGAGGGCTCAACACACCAAAGATATGAAGAAAGCTACTGTTTTCAAGTGGTTTAAACGCTTCAAGGATGGAAGATCAAACATAAGCGATGATGCACGCTCAGGGAGACCATCTGTTATTACGCCGACGTTAGTGGCGTCAGTGAAGACGTTCATTGAAGAAGACCGTCGGCGCACTATTACAGATGTAGTTGATGGAACGGGAATCGCCTTCGGAACCGTGTGGAATATTCTTCACGAACATTTACACATGAAACGTGGGAAAATGACTGTTATGCAATTGTCTCTGCAGGTGAAGTCCAGATTGCGAGGTAACCGTTACAGCGGCCTACCGGAACTGCGACAGGCGTTGCACGAGATTATCGCCGACTTCAACGAGACTTGGTACCGGAACGTGTTCTCTGCGTGGATTCACAGACATCAGATACAAAATTGTAGTAAATCCTATGACATTTGCGCTTGTTGCGGTTGTGAGACGTCGACGCCGGGGTGCTCCGAATCGAGTTTATTGTATGTGCTATTTCTTATATAGATTTTATATTTGTTATGATATTGTTATGATTTTTTCAGATTTTGTTCATGAGATATCGGGCTATATCGTATTAAAATTTTAAATGTCTGCAATTGTTAGTTTTCAAGTTATAGCACCATTCTACGAACTTTCTGATCAACCCTCGTACTATAGACAAAATGAGAAATACAAAAATTCCCTATTATTAGTGAGCACTTTCCAAATATAGTAAATTATAAAAAAAAAAATAACAACGAGGAATCTATTTCCGTGACGTGCTTCATATTTATTATTATTTGATTGCATGATACTTGTTTCGGATAATGCATTTTCAAACGTTTTGCAGTAGCGTGTCAGTAAAATATTTAGCAACTCAAGGTTAAATCGGAACGCCCGTATAACGCCGAAAGAAATGGCACCATTATCTTTCGCGGTGGTTTAATTTTCGCGCATTTTGCGGTAGGCTAAACGCGTCAAATCAAACCCTAGCGAAATCAATTCTGACCATTGAATATCTAGTCTTTTTAGAATAATAGAAGTGCGGGAATTAAAGCCCTCGCGTAAATGTCACATGTTATTTGCGCGAAATTTGATCTCCGCTAAATTTAATGATACAGCAATAATGTTTGCCCGTCAGCTCAAACCCCCTTATAGCCAGAAACACAAGAACTACTTTTGTCCGTCGAAATCCGATTAAAGTCTTCTCCTGAAAACCGCTACGCTATCTGGATCTGACGAAGAAGAACTAAAACTTGCTTTTATCACTAACCCTTTTAACCAATCAGATTGTCGCCTACAAAACCTGAAAAGCGAGAGTAAACATAGTATTTTAAACCACGGAAAGTGTAGACAGCCTGCGTAAGACTTATTGTACTGGAGATGTATGTGTTTATGTAGTATTGCATTCATTTCTAGTGTAATGACAGCATCAGATCATTTGCGTGCGATGTGTCCGTCGTTGCATGAATAGCGCAAACTAATGCATTTTTTTAAATTTAATTTCTTGTCGAACTTTCGTTTTCACAAGCTTAAATAGGTGCCTTGATATGCTGTTTAATGTTTTATAAATAAAGGGTCGAAACGGAAAAGGAATCATTTATGTGTTTGCCTCCGGAAACGATGGACTATACCACGATGACTGCAACGCCGAGGGACACGTGACCAACGTAAACAGTATTGCGGTGGCTGCAATGGGAGTAAACGGGCCAGCCAACTATGGTGAACAGTGCACGTGTATCATGGTAGCGGCATACGGGGGCGAAGAGACGGACGAAGTTTTCAGATATTTGGTAAAATAGTAGTCTTGAAGATAAATCTTGTTTCAACAATCAAACGTGTGCTAGTACAATATTTTAAAGGGAGATGTGCAGGGTCGAGCAGGTGTACTCGGTAAAATCGTAAACAGATCGATCTATGTAACACTAACGTGTACTTTTCACTTAACTCTACATTTCAAACCCTCCAGGAGGAAGTTTTCGGTTAATTTTAGCATTTACCGGACCTGAAAACAATCCGCTGAAGAAATCCCTATACAAAAATACATTCTACAAAAATACATTCTATATTTAGCGATCATGGGAATGTCACGCTTACTATTCGTGGTGGCCCAGGCATTTTGAAACAAATGGCGACGACGATAGTCGGCAAGGTACACCGAATGCGTATTTTGCTTGAAGTGATCTCGTGACAATCCCCAAAACCACCGCAGCTTTAAGCGGGATATACAAAAATAGCTAACCTATGCGCGTCGCATAGGATAGGAAACACCATTTATATATCTTTTTTTTTTTATAAAATATTGGTTTGAAATATTTCGGGTGTTAATCAATATTTGAGCTTCAAATAATGATATTCAACTAATTAATAACCCTTTTCGCAAATCTGTTCCATTCATTAATCCTGCACATCTCCCTTTAAAAATTTCTTTTTCAGTTAGATTTTTGGCTCGCAACCAAAAATATCAAGTTGACACGATGCGCGGCGACTGGTATTTTCTTTGAGAAGTAGCGCGGGAGTAGTTTCCAAGTTTATTACATTTTTTCTCAGTATGTACAAACATAAACATGAGTATAATTGACAGAACGTTGTCCATTGTTAATCACGCCTTCGTGTTGTTTTACCTTAAGACACACCTTTTGCTAGTGTTTCAACATGCGCAAGGGTAATAAACAGCGACAAAAATTTGATTGACAACAAAAAATGATTTGGAAGTAAAACACAGCATCATTTGATTGAAGCGACAGTCGTCGCATGACAAAAAACACGGTCTTGTAAAGTGCTGCAGTGGAGCAGGTGTTTACGTAGGTTGCTCGCTGTGTCAAAATCAAATTGAAATCGAAATTTGTAGTAATCGTGACGTGAGGTGTTTTCGAACAGCTGAAATATCGTTAAAATGTTGAGCAGACGTATTTTATCAGCGAAAACCAACAACAACAATATTATATACAGTTGTCAAAACGTATAACAAAAATCAGTTATGAGAAAACAATAAATAATTATTATTTTTTTTCCAAATACAGAAACAATGAATGTCAAAATTAAGGCTTCAACGTTTAAATTTTTTTAAAAACGTTTACACGGATCATGACAAACGAAACGATCCCGTTTAAACGTTGTTTATATCATACAGACCTGCAAGCAATGTGTCAACAAATCCTTGTAAGTTGTAAATAGCATTGCAACTTCATTATAACACGATGTAAGGGGTCCACATATCCAACCAGATTACTTTACTTCCGCGAAATACCTGTGAAATTCCAGTTATGTCACTTTGCTACATTTACCGATAGGATTGCGACATCGCGGAAACCCATATCAAAGCGAGCGTTTTCTTACCTCGACTATGCAAATTACAGTATCAGCTTTTACTTTATCTATTTAGTGCATTGAAGTGCGACAATTTTGGATTTGGTGGTATAAACATATTAATATTTTTTAAGTGTTTTGTTTGAACAGTGTCCTTACAGAAGCTGATAGAAAGTATAAATATTATAAAGGCTTACACGAGATCGACTTTCCTTTACTGGTTAATGGATGATGTTAAGTCATTCTGAATTGCCACTTACTATGATAAAGAAGGGCCGAAAAAAAGCGTGCAATACCAAAAGAAACTTAATGACTACAGCATGGAAATATTTTGCACGCTTGTTATTTTCAGTAAATATTTTTCTTTCTTTATAATCAAGCCACCTTTCCGTAAAATTTATGGCCGGGAATCGAAACGTTGCCGTTTACACGTGTAAAAGTTTGAGCCTTAGTCAAAATATACTACTTTCGATTTCAATTAGAAATTGACCCAGCGAGCAACCTCCGTAATAACCTGCTGCACTGCAGCACTTCAAACGACGCCTACCACGTTTTTTCGTCATCCGACGACTGTTAAATCTGCCACTCCAATCAAAGACGCTGTATTTTACTTCCATATTGATCTGCAGTGGGTTCATTTTCCTTGCGGATGTTGAAACAACAACAAAAGGTGAGGCTAAAAGTAAAGCAACAGGAAGACGTGATTAACAATTGAACAACGTTCTATTAATAATACTTCCCGCACTACTTCGCATCGAAAATATCGATCGTCGCGCATCGTTTTGAAGTTGCAAGCCAAAATCTAACTGAAATCGAAATTTGTAGTATCACCAAAAACACCTTTTTCTCCCGATGTGCCACGATAGATGTAGATCTATAAGATTAACGGGGGCCTACCGATATACAGAGTTACCGGTATCTCCATATTCTGTCTTAAGTTTCCTTCCTTGATAACGCGCACCTGCTACAGGGTAGTTCCGGTCTGTGATTGAGAATACTGAATCAGAAATCTACGCAAAACTTAAGAAATTCCTTTTTCGTACATAGAACGTAAATCTAATATTAATAATAATGCTAATAGTTAAATTAAAATGATTTGTTATAAAAATCATTGCTTTAAATGCTATAGATGAAAACGGAACTTTGAATGCCACAGAACATGAAACATTTCTAAATATTGCAGGCTGTGTTTGATTGACAATTTTCAATAATTCTGTAAATAAGTAATGTTAGTGATAAGAAATTGGCTGACATTTTCATTTCCTTGAATCTTTTAAAGGTTGGAAATAACAACTCGTAAATTTTCGTTTTTCTTATTTAAACACAATATGTATTTTTAGTGTATTTTTGTAGATGACGACAATGCCACGCAACCGGTGTCTGGACAACTTTTTAGGTACCTCGGCTGCTGCTCCGATCGTCTCTGGAGTTATGGCCCTTGCGTTGGAGGCCAAGTAGGTTGATTTACCGACTATACTACTCAGAATTTGATAACTTCCACTTTTGTTGTATGTAATTATTATTGTTTAGTTTAACATTTTGAACAGCAAAGAAATCGACAAGACATATAAATTGAAAGCTCCGTGCTATGCTAAAATCATTTATGCGTATTACAAAAAATAAAAAGCTTAATTCTATCTTGCTTTCAGCCCTGAGCTGACCTGGAGGGACATGAAACATCTTGTCGTGGAGACCTCGACTGCTAGCGGACTACCCAACTCCCCCTTCAAAACGAATGGAGCGGGCAAAAATGGTTAACAGTTCTTCTGTGATGAAATATTTACAATTTATTATCGGTATCTAGAGTCACTTGACAGACATGTTAATTTAAATGTTTTCAATCTGTAAATTGTTGTTGTTTTTTTTTTATTTACAAAATATGATATCGCTATGATCCCTTGATAAGATTGGAGCTTGAACAAATCTTATTCCAATATAGATCATATCACGTGACTGTCTACTTATCCGTTACCAGTTAGACATGTTAACTGTGTAACACATTAATTGAAAAATCCATAAATACGAATTTTCGTAATTTTGTTGTGTGAACCATAACTCTGGCTTAGGATTTAGTCACTGTATGTTATTTAAACACGACAATCGTAACTCAAATGTTACACATGTAAAGTAGTCCCATACAGTGTACGAAAATTTTTAAATACTTAAAAAATGATATTATACAAAACGTAAGAGAAAAGCCATGGAAGCTTACGAGAAACGAGCATCTACATCCGAAACGTTGTTTTTTGAAGATCACGACATTTCTGAAATGACGTCAACACGTATAAAAAATTCCGAACATTATTAACATTCGAAATTTGACGCTTTTCTCGGTGTAGAATATTCAAAAATTACTACCATTCACATAATGTAAGTATGACGCTTTTCTCTGTGTGCGCCATTAATTTGATTTGAAAACAATTTGACATCAATTGCAGTGAGTCTTAATCTAGGTTTTGGTCTAATCAACGCCGAGAAAATGGTCAGTGCTGCAGAAAGTTGGAAAACTGTCCCTGATGTAATTCAGTGCACATCTAGAATTTTTGAACCTAACAAGTAAGTTGTATGTCAAAAAGTTGCTTATTTTATCACAATTTTTCACCAACTCGGTATATTTCAAACTGCTCTTACCTCTTAAAACCACTTGAGCCGCACCATTCCTTGAAATGACGCCAAAAAGTGTTGGAGACGACACGTTCTAGCATCCAAACTCAAAGATCATTCGGTGTATTTAGAGCGTACAAAATCTAGGAATACAATTAAAAGTAAAGTTTATTATGATTCTGCATTAATATATAAAAATGTCATGTGAAATCATTTGTTACGATCAATATTAAGGCATACCAGCCGGAGAAAAATATCATTAATACTCAGAGCTACATATCCCGAGCAATAGAATTTACAAGTGGTGCTCAGCTGCAAGTTTGTTAAAGCACAGGCGTATGAATTATTGAATCTAATTTATGTCTGCTTTCACTTTCATTTTACTAGCATATGCAACATATTTTATATTTCATATGACACTAAACTGAAAAGTAAAGTAAGCGCTTATCATAGATTAAACTTTAATGCCTCTGGTAAAAGTAGGCGTACAAGAGTGTGAAAACCTGCCTACAGTTAAATCGCGAAGCGCTGTTATGAATGTTTTTCTTTCAGATGCTGTACTGCGTCTGTTGAAGACATTTACACTTTCGAAGGCTGTCACATCCGGTATCTGGAGAATGTACAAGTGCGCGTGCACATGAAGGCCTACTGGCGGGAATACACGGAGCTACATCTTATCTCCCCGGACGGCACGGACAGCCGGCTTCTACGTCAGAGGAGGTTGGACACGGACGCGGGTGACATCACTTGGACCTTCATGACTGTTCACAGTTGGGGCGAGAATCCCATCGGAAACTGGACACTGCGTATTGATTCATTCATGAATCACTGTGAGAATGGTATCAAGTTTAAATATCTCTATAGACCTTGTGAGATTTTTCTTATAGGCTTTCAATTTGCCCACAGACGCCGCTGACAAACTGATCCTCAAGGCCGCGAAATTTTGCAGTGAAGTTTATGGCGAAATATTGCCTTGCAGTTCATTGGGAAATATTACTGTACAGTTTATGGAGAAATATCGCTGTAAAGTTTATAAAGATCATTATATCGAAATATCTCGGTTCTGTTTATGGCGAAGTATCGCCGTGCAGGTTATGGCGAATTATCGCTGTTGTAACAGTTTTTGCAAAATACGCTGAACATTTAATGGCGATTTAATGGTGTACTTTATGTTTGTGCGAGAGTTTTGCAGAACAATACTCAAGTAAGAATTAACCTTTGTGTGACAAATATTCATGTTTTCGTCAAACATTCATCTTCATACTTTTGCCGTTTGTTTGCAGTCCTATACCTCTACAAATGGAAACTTATCTTGCATGGAACAGTCACTAATCCCTTACAAGGAAAACCTCCAGGTTTGTAAATAATTTCTGTAACCCTTTACTCCATATACCCGGATAAATACCATGTGATAACGTGTATATGCCGTCTGGTCAGGATATAAACTGTTTGCTTTTTTGTCAGCCATAACCTAATGAATCAACATGTTAACAATCTAGTTCTTGATCAGAGGGCAAGGAAGTGCTGGTTGATCTAGTACAACACTGTTCGGACGTGTTTTAATAGGGCAAAGTTAATTTTCGTAAACTCAGGGGCGTAGTCAGCCTATTATTTATGTGGATTCATAATTGTGCGGGGCTGACAGAGATGAGAGGACGCTAACCAAAATCCGAAATTGTTTTATAAAAATATTGCTTTGTGGTGCATTATGTCCTTTTCTGAGGTGAATCATGTGGATTCAGTCGCGTACACGCGTATAAGCAGCTACGCGCCTGAAACTGTAAATATGCAAAGTTATTTTTCGTGTACTATTAATATGGCAAAGTGAATTTTCGTGTACTGTAAATGTGCAAGTTAATTTTCGTGTACTATTTATATGGCAAAGTGAACAATCGTGTATTGTAAATGTGCAAAGTTAAGTTTCGTGTACTAAAATTATGGCAAATGTAATTTTCGTGTACTGCAAATGTACAAAGCTAATTTTCGTGTACTATTAATATGGCAAAATGAATTTTCATGTAGTGTAAATGTGCAAAGTTAATGTTAATTTTCGTGTACTGTCAATTTGGAAAAGTGTATTTTTGTGTACTTTTAATATGGCTAAGTTAATGTGGCAAACTAAATGTTCAAGTACTGTTAATATGGCAAAATTAATAGTGAACTGTAAATATTAAAAATAATTTTCGTGGTGTACTGTAAATATGGCAGAATTTAGTTTCGCTCACTGTTTATATGGCAAAGTTAATTTATTTTTGGGGTACTGTTTATAAGGCAAAGTTCTTGTTCTGTTAATATGCCAAAATTGATATTTTATTTACTGTTATTATTTCAAAATAAATTTTCGTTTAATGTTTATATGGCAAACTTAGTTTTCGTGTAGTTTTGATATAGCAATATGAATATTCTTCCACTGTTTATAAGGCAAATAACTTTTCTTTTACTGTTAAGGGCAAAATAAATTTTTGTGTACTGCTATAAAGAGGTGAGAACCATTGCGTCCCTTACAGTTTTAAAGTGTTACATACTTTGATGTGAATTTATATTAGCTGCGCCATGCGAAATTGTGCAAACAGCAAATTGTTTTAGATAATAATAATAACAATATAAGAGATTATGAATTTCTCACAAATGGCATGTTTAACATGTTTTTTTCGATAACAAAATAGTTCGATTTGAAAAGAATATAGTATGACACAGTAAGACTATTAGAAATCAGTTGTGTTGTTTACGTAGATTGTTATGTTTAACATGTTTTTTCGAAAGCAAAATAGTTCGATTTGAAAAGAATATAGTATGACACAGTAAGACTATTATTATTCAGTTGTGTTGTTTACGTAGATTGTTATGTTTTGTTTTGTTTTAAGATGGGGAGGAGGGTGGTCACTGTTCAGAGACGATTCCCTGTCAACCACGCTTCCAGTGTCTATTGCACTACAACATCTGTGTGGACTGTACCATTCCGGAGTATAGGATACTCAATGAATTCTGTGTAAAAGGTATCTTAAAAATCAAAAATACTGTTTAGTTTGCAAGTATATTAAACAAGGCGACCGATAGACGCACATGAGAATTATAATTCACAGTCGTAGAATTATGTTTTGTATTGTTTATTCATTGTGATTTAATCTAAATATGATTTTAGGGAATTTTTGATCTTAACCTGGGTATTTTAATGCATTTTGTTATTATCATTTCCTAACGTATGAATACAACTTTGAAAACAAGTTTGAAACTCGATTATTACCCCTGTACTTGGAAAGGAATTGATTATTGCTCCTGTGCTTGAATATTCTTAATTTTTGCCATTGTATTTGGCTACAACTTTATTATTGCCAATGTATTTAATAAATCTTTGCTTGAATACATCTTAATAATTGTCCCTGTGATTGAATACATATGGATTATTGACCCCTCTGTTTAAATAGACCTTGATTATTTCCCCCATGTTTAAATACACCTTTATTATTGCCCTGTATTTGATAACAACTTAATTACTGCACTGTATTTGAATAATATTTGATCATTGCCCATGTGTTAAATATTTGATTTTTGCCCATGTGTTAATACAACATAATTATTTCCCCTGTATTTGAATACAACTAGGTTATTGCACCTATGTTTGAACATAACTTCAAGTTGATAATTCCCCCTCTGCTTGAATACAAAATGATGTCGTCCCTTTATTTGAATATAACTTTACTTTCTATGTCTCTGGTCGTGCAGATGGTGAGATTGGTGGCTTCTGTGACGTCGATGACAACATCACATGTGCTGATCCTCAAACATGGTGCAACAAAACACTAAGCACGTGTCAACGGTGTTCGTTAAATTACCACGTTATCGATGGGTATTGTATTAAGGGTGAGTAGCACGTTCTCATAACATAATTCTTTCAATTCATTTTCGACTAAATTTTAATGCCATTTCAGAAGATAAGGGAAAAAAAGGTGACAGTCTTCTACCTTTTTTACCACGCTCTGATATTTGTATTGCAGATGAAACGTTAGTTGGTTACCCCATGGTTTGAGTCCTGGTCTTGCTGCGCATTTTATCACCCTCTGACATTTGTATTGCAGATGGAACGTAAGTTGAATACTCCCAGGTTTGTGTCCTGGTCTGGCTGCACATTTTATCACCCTCTGACATTTGTATTGCAGATGGAACGTAAGTTGAATACTCCCAGGTTTGTGTCCTGGTCTTGCTGCACATGTTATCACGCTCTGACATTTGTATTGCAGATGGAAAGTTCGGCGGTTACTTCCTAATCTGGCTGCGCATTTTATCTTATGACCGTGTGACATTTGTATTGCAGATGGAACGATAGGGGGTTACTGTGACCCAGCAATCCCTTGCTTAACAAATGACACGGGCTGTGATGAAGAGTCCCACACATGTATACCATGTTCGGACGGGTATCGCCCCATGGACGACGGACTTTGCAAGCAAGGTACAATACACTTTATTAACTCGTAACTGAATTTTATCGAAAACAATACCTTAAACATGGCGTGTATACAGACGAGCAGCAGGAAACAAAAGCAAAAAAAAAACACCCATAAAACAAAAATATGAAACATAGCTTCGATCTTATCGCCTAGAATATTCGTTTATCAAATCTGTCAAACATGTTTTCCCGTGGTATTTGTTCTATATTCTATTCTTAAAGAAGGTGTGTAAACATGTCCTTTGATTTTGTGATTTTTCATTAACTGCTTCCTTTATGTCAATATATTCTGTATCAAAATCGAGATTGCCTCAAACAACTTATTCAGAATCAAACATCTTTATCTGTCCTGACTTCTGTAAACATATGTTGTGTTGTGTCAGAGTCCATTTTGTAATTTTTTATTATTTGCAAAGTATTTATTTAATATTTAATATTGGCATAGTTATATTTCAATATTTAAATATAGGCATTGTTATAATATTTTAATATAGGTTATAGTTATATTTCAATATTGGCATAGTAATGACAGTGCCAATATTAAAATATAACTTTGCCAGTATTTAAATATTAACTTAGACTATGCAAATATTGAACTATTAAAATATAACTATGCAAATATTGAACTATTAAAATATAACTATGCCAATATTATAACTACCCATTAAGGTATTTCTAATAATGTGCTTGCGTCATACACGTCATACACGACAGTGAGCGAGCGTATCTTCCATCTACTCTCTTTTGTTTTCACTTTTATTTCAGATGGCAAGCTGTTTGGATATTGTGACAAAAAGATTCCCTGCAGTCTTACCCCGAACATCGCCTGTCTACCAGCGCGTAATATGTGTATAAATTGCAATCTATTTGATTTCACTCACGTGATCGATGGATTTTGTGTAACTGGTAATCTGCACTTGATCATTTACACAGTAGCATTTGTGTTTGTGGCGGGTAGCGGCTGTAAAATGTCTACCCGTATATGTAAACAATGATGTTACCGTACAAGTAATATGTGTATAAAATGCAATGTATGGGATTAAATCACGAACTCGATACAATCTTTTAAACTGATAATCTGTATTTTTAACAATTACACAGTGGCGTTGATTTTGGCTGTAAAATGTCTCCCCTTACTGTATATGTAAACAAAGATTTTATTGTAATCTGTTTATAAAATGCAATATACGGGATTTTACTCATGTGATCGATTTATTCTGTTTAACTGGTAATCTGTATTTTGAACATGAACATATACACAGAAGCGTTGATAATAATATTCTTAATCAGTACACGACCCAAATCAGAATGATAAAGAAACATGGCAGAGACAGCAATACAACGTTCCGGCTGTGTCCTCCTTACAACAGTAATTCATATATCTTAGAAACGATTCTTTTTCTTTGCAGATAGGACGCTAGGTGGATATTGTGATGGTAAATTACGTTGTGTTGACAAAGGGGTTGCCTGTGATAAGAAATCACAACGTTGTGTGAACTGTACTGCCCCGGGATTTCGTGAAAATTACGCGTTCTGTATGCAAGGTAAAGTAACCGTTGTGTGAACTGTACTGCGCCGGGATTTCGTGAATATGACGTGTTCTGTATGCAAGGTAACGTAATTCAGACATTGTTTTCCCTTCCTTTCCTCAGATAATTGTTTTTCTCTCAATATAATTTTATCAATATTAAGGTAATTCATACTTCCAGATAGTACAGCTGTACTAATGATGGGCTGTGAAAATTAAATTTTCATTTTTTCAACAATTTCCAAACAAACTGTTATTATATTGTTACAAACAGATGAATATTGATAATAAAAGGAGACAATTGTTGAAAAAAAAAGAATTTTGTTACAAAAGTATTAAAATGTGGTACCCGCTATGTTGTCTAATCCGGTTGTCAAAATAAAGCATTTTCCACTCAAATAAATCCAAAATAATTAATTACAATATCCAGTTCAATGTTCCCTCTAGGGCCAACCAGTGTTACTTTTTCAAAATAACTTTTTAAACATTGACTTTAATAAATTTCAAAACACTGCACAAATACCATCACACAAGATTTACTTTGTTATACATGTAGAGATTAAACTATCCTACAGGTAAACACAAGTGGGCATGATTTGCATGCTTTTTGCATGGGTGAGTGACCTCATGGGACAAAGGATGATATGTATGGATTATGATTTATAATAGCAATATTTTCAAGTTATTTTGAAAAAGTAACACTGGTTGACCCTAGAGGGAACATTGAACTGGATATTGTAATTAATTATTTTTGATATATTTGTGCGGAATGTGCTTTATTTTGACACCCGGATTAGACAACATAGCAGGTACCATATTTTATTACTTTTCTAACAAAATTCATTTTTTTCAACAATTGTCTCCTGTTATTATCAATATTCATCTGTTTGTAACAATATAATAACAGTTTGTTTGGAAATTGTTGAAAAAGAAAGATAATTTAATTTTCACAGCCCATCATTAGTACAGCTGTACTATCTGGAAGTATGAATAACCTTAAAAAATTGTATAGTTACACCTCATTGTTAAATAATAAGTATTAATATTTTTTCTTTATAAAAACTATTACTTTTCGCCTGGTATTGCAAAATAATAATGAAACGAGATGTCTGCTGATGTTGGTATAACTCGTGGCCTGACCCAATTGCGTAAATAGACTATTTTTGAAATATTTTCATATTTGTCGTTTTCGGTGGCTTTCATAGTTCCCTTTTTATCTATTTCATATCCATCTGCTTGTAATTTGTATGCTCTTAAATGCAATAAAATATGTTGATTATTATTTTTTATTATGCTCCCTGAAGAAATTCGGAGGAGCATATAGTCGCCGGGTCGTCCGTACGTCAGTCCGTCCGTACGTCCCGATTAGTGTCCGGCCCATAAGTTTTTTTATTTGAAGTGGGATTTTAAAATTATTTTACAGAAATGATCACCATAATGAGATGACGTGTCGCGCGCAACATTTGGATTGCTACCTTGAAAGTCAAGGTCACAGCATGACCTTGCACCAAAATCGTGTCCGGCCCATAACTTCTTTATTTGAAGTCAGATTTCAAAATTATTTCAAAGAAGTGATCACCATTACGAGACGACATGTCGCGCGCAACATTTGGGTCACTACCTTCAAGGTCAAGGTCACAGCATGACCTTGCACCAAAATCGTGTCCGGCCCATAACTTTTTGTTTTGAAGTCTGATTTTGAAATTTAATTTTTTCACAGAAATGATCACCATAATGAGATGACGTGTCGCGTGCAACATTTGGGTTGCTACCCTGAAGGTCAAGGTCACAGCATGACCTTTCACCAAAATCGTGTCCCTCCCATAACTTTTTGATTTGAAGTCGGATTTTAAAATTATTTCACAGAAGTGATCACCATAATGAGACGACTTGTCGCTCGCAACATTTTGGTTGCTATCTTGAAGGTCAAGGTCACAGCATGACCTTGCACCAAAATCGTGTCCGGCCCATAACTTTGTTATTTCAAGTCGGATTTTAAAATTATTTCACAGAAATGATCACCATAATGAGACGACGTAACGTGTGCAACATTTCGATCGCTTCCTTGAAGGTCAAGGTCACAGCATGACCTTGAATCAACATCGTGTCCTGTCCATGACTTTGTTATTTGAAAACGGATTTTAAAATTATTTCACAGAAATGATCACCAAAATGAGACGATGTGTCGCGCAACATTTTAATCACTACCTTCAAGGTCAAGGTCACAGCATGAGCTTGAAGCAATATTGTGTCCTGTCTATAATTCTGTTAATTATAGTTGGATTTAAAATTTATTTCACAGAAATGATTACCATATCGAGGTCACCTGTCACATTTGAGTCGCTTCCTTGAAGGTCAAGGTCACAGCTATTTTCAAAATTCACCATTTTGTCAAAATTCACTGTTTTTGTGAAAAAGTACCTATTCGGGGAGCATCACCCGTCTTCGACGGTTTCTTTTTTTTCATGTTTTCATGTCTTCTATATTTGTCATGTTCATATTTATGCTACTGTCATGTTGCCAATTATGTTAGTTATCATGCTTGTAATAATGTCATTGCCAGGTTTATATATAGTGTGGTTGTCTTGCTTGTATTGATATTAGAAAGCATGTTTATGTTCATGATATTTGTAATACATGTAGTTGTATTACGTTATGTATAATGCTTGTATATATGTTAGTTGTCAGGTGATTGATTACCTTGTTTGTATTGATGCTAGAGTGATCTGTTTTATACTTAATGCCGTGGTTGTATTCATGTTATTTGTCATGTTTATATTTATGCTAGTTGTCATGTTTGTATTCATGTTGAGTGCCAGGTCATTTACATGTTGGTATTTATATGCTTGTCATGTTAGTATTGATGTTAGATCGAATGGTTGTACATAAATGCATGCTCTTCTTATGTTTATATTAGGCTATTTGCTATTTGTTCGTATTACATGTTGCTAATCACATAATCACATCACGTGGAAATAAAGAGAATATAATATATATATAACTAAGCCATAAATTATAAAATTCGTTTCTGTTTTTTGTCAATTGTATGTGGTTTCTGTTGGAACATATCCTCTTTATTTTCCCCTCTACGTTTTGACTATGCTATCGTGGGGAGGCTGTGTTTTCTGTGTTGCTATTTCATTGTGAATATTTCATTGTTCTTGTTTAAATTTATAATGAAGTAGACAAAAAGCTATATGGAAAATGATAAAGTCGCGTAACGTCCATGTAATTTTGTTGGTATTAGATACATGAAGCGAAAAAAATAAGCAAATCGTTTTATAAATATTCTGTTACTGAGAAATACTAGCATTATTATAACATTTAACAATTAATGTATGACCCTGTGGTTATAATCTGATATGAACAAAAACTTTTTAACCTTTCTTTTGAACATCAAAAATGACACTACCACTGTTTTAGCAGCTTTATGCGATATATTGACGATGTTTTAACAATAGAAAACGTTGTGGACATCGGGATATCTTGACGATGTTTTTAATGTTTAATATAGCAACGTTAACACTGTGGGCATCGGTAACACAAGTTCATTTTTGACTTTCTTTTTTTAAAACAATAAATGCATGCGATATTTTGGCGATGTTTAAGTATAAACGTTGACACTATGTGCATCGGTTACAAGTGTTCACGTTTGTCTGTCGTTACTTCTTGTTTACTTAAAGCAGTTACAATAGGCTTGCATGCAGCCCTCGAATATTTTGTAAATAAGAAAACCAGGCGGCGCAGATATGAGGTAAGTTATCTTAAAGTTGTTTTATTGTTTTATTTACATATTCGTTACAATTGTTGTGCCACTGAGGCGCTATGCCAAATGGATATTCTTTTCTTTTATTTATGTTAAATATTGTATAAGAGTATTAGGTTATGATATTTTTGTATGTTTTCTCTTAAGAGCCTTTACCTGAGATGAGTGTTCATTTTTATATTTATTTTTAACCGGCTATGTTGGGAGGCTATTTTTTTTTTGGGGGGGGGGGGGGGGTCGAAGATATGCGTATTTGATGCTCGTCACGAGAAAAGATACCTTTGGCAGATGACGACAGTTCTTAAAATTAGCATACGTAATCATTTATTTATCATGCATTTCGAGGTAACAACGCTACGTCACAAAACCCTAAATTAGTTATGAGAAAATCTAAGATAATAATTGTAATTCTGTTTAAATATAGTAACAACTAAATACGATCGAAGACACATTTCCAGTGGCGTGCCCCAAAATGTTTACTTTTTACAAATCGTCGCAGTCTGAAATAGAGTGACACTACTAAAAGTCATTTTTAAGACCAAAGCCCACACATTGAAGATAAATATCATTATCATCGAAATACATAATGTTATTCATGTACATAAAATATCGTGCTTGATGGCATATAGAGATTAGTACCACGCTTTCGTTCTACGTAAAACACTTGTAGTAACCCTGGAAACAATCCGAAATATGCTTTTAGTTAAACAATTATACCCTGCCGGGTTCCCATTATTTTTCCGGGATGATTTAATCTATAGTTAGTCTTGTAATATCGTAAATGATTTTGCTAATCTGAGTGTATGTTTTATTTTTTTGGAGCATAGAACTATAAATATCTGCCTTTATTATTATAGTTTTGTCTATTCAGCTGTTAACATCACTGTACGGTATTGATGTATGTTTTGATATTGCTAATTTATTTAATTTATATGTTTTCACTTTTCTCTGTAAATGTGTGTATTCACCCGCCATAGTGTAATTGCAACTATTATGTTCATGTTTTTCTGCCAATAAATATTTGAATCTTGAAATCTTGAATCTATTAAAAACATTAACAATTATGCATCAACAAAATTGAACTGTTTGCACAGTTCTCATTTAACAACATCTGGTGACCTTAACTCTGGTCAAATTGGAAACCATAATTGAATAATTTTTTAAGTGTTTGTTTACAGATGGCGCCATTGGCGGATATTGTAGCGAAAATGTGACCTGTATGAGAGGCGCTGCATGTGATTCGGAGATTAAGACGTGTGAAAATTGTTCAATGAATGATTTTCGTGTGCTTCCAGATGGCTCGTGCAAACAAGGTTATTAAAACAAACGATTTTAAAGATGTCAAAACCGATTTGTTTGTACACTAATTTTGAAATAAAAATATTCCATTATTACAATGAAAAGTGATTAAATTTCATTTCTGTTCCAATGCGGTAACCCCAATGGTTCTCTATGTCGTTAATTGTTTGTGGCGTCTTATTTAAATTGACATACTTATAACAACATGCTCTCATTTCCTCTCTACTTTTTCGCTGCATGGGGATGCGAGTTTTGTGAGTGTGGCGATTCCTGATATGCATATTTCACTTTTTTTTCAACAAACTGAATTAAACTTCAGTCAAGTCAGAATGGGCCATAATATCTCGAAGAATAACACTAACCAGCCAGATAGTTGCAGTAACTCCAGAGAGAAAGTTATGTCCCTTTACTTTCTGATATTTGTCTATTTTCTATACACTGGAAAGCATTTTCCGGTCTAAATGTTAATGAGAAGTAGATCTTGGATAAGGTTGATAACTGGCCTGAGTGTTTCTGTAACTCCAGAGTTATGTCCTTTAACTTGCTGATAATTGAACAAGTTAGAATAGTTCATTTATACACTGGAAAGCATTTGTCCTATCTTCACTTAAATAGGTTTGAATGTTTATGAGTATTAGATCTTGGATACCCTCGATAACTCGACAGATTACCGCAATCATTGTAGAATTATAGTCCTTTGATTCCCGACAGACCTTTAATAGTGTTAGGGTATTTTGTGACACTTAGCCATTTCTTGTTTTATAATTATCTTTTCCATCTGATACTTGTATTCCGAGATGTTTTAAAATGATTTTTGTTTAAGAAAGATTGATTACTTTTATTTAATATTACACAAGCAAAAGAGGAGTTCACTATTAAAATATTTTTAAAATTTAACACTATTATAAATGTAGATTGCCTAAATATCTACATATTGCTAAGTTTTATTTTTCACGCACAGAGAAGTTAAATTTAACCATCAAACAGACAATAAACTTTTGAAAAGCACGTTATCTCGTTCTAGACGGCATAATTGGAGGGTTTTGCGACGAAAATGTAACGTGTACACCCATTGGTTCCGGTTGTTCTCCTACAAACAACACCTGTATCATGTGCTTTGCTGGAAGTCAGCTGATCGATGGATTCTGCTTCGAAGCCAGTACTAAAAGCAGTTCAGGTAAACCATGCTTCCACAGAAAACAGTAAACGGGTAAAACAGATTTAAACAGAAAACAGATAAAACTGATTTTTCCAGAAAACAGTAAATAGGTAAAACAGATTTTCACTAATAACAGTGAAATATTAAGTTATGCAAGTACTAAAGGAAGTTCAGGTTAAACCTATTTTCACAAAAAAAACCAGGTAAATATGAAGTTATGTATGTACTAAAATAAGTTCAGGTAAAACTGATTTTCACAAGTTATATAAACTGATAATTTATTTTGGTATCAGTAGCTAATGTTCAATTTGGGACTAGAAGGCTTGGGAATGGGAATTTGCGTTTAGGCTTAGTTAAACTTGAAGTGAAAAATTTTCATATTTGGCGAGATAATTGTCTTTCAAAAATGCTCTTCAGATACAGAAAATAAGACACGTTGCATACCATCTTTCAACATGGAATTTCACTCTACACAAATTAAATAGTTTTGTCCTCAAATGCGATTGGAATGTGTGATAGGCTTTCTTTTTCATTTTATTTTATATGTTTAATAAAAATGTATAATAAATCTGATACTTATGTATTTTATAATCTAAAGTAGTTAACTACGTACATGTATGTGTGTATGTAGCTGCATGAATAATTGTGTTTCTATTTGTGCAGTGTGGCGGCCGTAAAAAGTCTCCCCGTACATATATATACTAGTAGTCAGTACCGTTATCAGTAAAATGACCCGTTACCGATGTCATGCAATGATCCTAACGTATATCGGGGCTAACCGATCAACCTTTTCTGGGGTTGTCCCGGTTAGCTCAAATGGTTGCGTCGCGGGAATTGCAGGGCTAGGCGCTCTAGCCGTGACGGTGCGGGTTCACTCCCAGCTAGAAGCACTATCATTTGAAATTGTATCATGAAATTTATTTGCATTTGTCATTGATAACAGACAATTGTAAAATGTGTGACTTGTATTTTGGATCGTCGTATGTCTTAAGTTTTTCTTACAATTTCAGAAGCGCTGGGCGGAGAATCAAAACCTAAAGAATTGCACAAGTTAATAATAGCAGCCGCTGTTGGATTAACAACCGGAGTAATTGGCATGATATTATTCTTTCTTGCGTTTAACAACAAGTGCTGCTCTTCAAAACAGGCCAACGGTGTATGCTGCAATGGGTCCAGTGATTTGTCAAAAATACAACGCAAGGGCAAGGCAGTTAGTAATGGCGCTGATGTAACACCGGAGATTAAGTGAAGAATTTGATGTAACACCGGAAACTGTATGAAGAATTTGGTGTATCATCGGATATTATGTAAAGAGTTTGATGTAAAACCGGAGATTGTGTGAAGAATTCTACAAATATGATTTCTTTTACTTTTAATATACATCTACTTCATTGTTACAGTAACGTTTTACAGTGACTATTACTTTGATGTTTTACATTTCATGATTCTTAAAGTCAAATATTAATTTGGTAATCACGTGATAAATGTAGGTTAAAATTATTTTTTTGCTGTTTCTATTTTGTTACATAACTATCCTATGATCCCATACGAGAAGCTTGGACTTTTCAATTATTTGAAAATTTACTTGATTGCCTCTCTTATTATTAGTTTGAAAAGCTTCAGTGTTATAAATAACAAAAAGGACCATAAGAAAAAACATTTAGGATTAACTTTAATTTACGGATGGGAATAAGATTAGCTATAGAAACTTGCCACCTTACAATGACATAATTTATTTTTCATTTTTAAAAATGATTAGTTTTATTTAGAGATTTTTTTTACATCACGTGATTCCCAACATGTTCACTTTTATATTTCAGTATAATGTTTCTCTCTTATATTTCAGTATAATGTTGTTCACGGAATATTGTCAATGAAAGAAATATATGTTAAATGGTAGTGTGCATAAGTGTTGATTGTATCACTGCAACAGATAATTTGGATTTTTAGTTTTGAATATTTTAAGAAGAACAAGAAAAAGTTAGACAACTACTTGCCGTTTTACCAATGGTCCATAGTTATTGGTTACTCAAATTTAATGATACAAATATCTTCCTTAATACTTGCAACTAAATACCACTATAAGTGACATTTATATTTACCAATGATTTAATACCGTCTTGATATAAACAAATTCTAGTCCAACCGGAGAGATCACATACATTTGTAACAGTCAAGTGACAGAATAGTATACCATAACTAGTAGTTCTATTTTTTGTTAATCTTTTAAGGAAAAAGAAAAATTAAAACAACAATTTGCTGTTTTACCAGACGGTCTGAAGGATAGAATTATCTAAACTTAGAAAAACAATAATCTGCAGCTTCAATTAAATCAATGATTAACAACAAACACAAAGCTTTAGACTCTTGCATTCTCAATCAGCAAAATACAAAATACAAAATGGAGTCCGGAGGGATCACATGACAATCATGAGATGATAGCCATGTGACAGTATACAGTTATTTCATATGTGATTTGGGAACAGTTAATCTGTTGGCTCGAGGTGGAGGGGATAGTGTTTGAACTGTTGCCCGCGGCCTACGGCCTCGGGCAAACGTTCAAAACACTATTCCCGACACCGAGGGACAACTGTTTGACTGTTCCCAGGTCACATATGAAATAACTGTTTTATTACCTGATCAATTTAATGGCGGAATCGTCAAAACTATTGACCAGTCAACAGTTCGCTCAACAAACTGCGCGCTCAAAGGGTGGATCCTCTATTACGCCAGAGCACGCGAGGGAAACAGTCAAAACTATTGACCGGTCAACAGTTCGCGAACGTGGACGTTTTAAGAATTTCAGAAAACAGTAAGAAATACCAAATTACATTTATATAAGGTATCAGGTAATAAATATAATCTTGTGCCGTTTTAATAAGACGTGCTAAGTAACATTTATCTTTACTCAAGACTTAAAACCCTCTCTAATAGCCACTTCAGCGATCATAGTCTCATCCATAAAGAAAAGAAAATATATGCGTTAAAGTACATAAAAAAAACTAAATACAAGATCAAGTATATTGTAAGCAAGACGAAGATTAGTTGGCTTACAAAATAATTCAAAATTTTCTAGTTTTATAGAACGACAGACGAGCAGAATATTGAACACGGTTTCAACTGACTTCTGTTTTGTTGTGAAAAAGTATTGACACTTTAAAATATAAACATGGCCTGTAGCGGGTTCATCGACATTTCGCGATAACCTAATCCCGACTTTTATCTATTATCTGATAAATTTCAAAATATAGACATTGACGTCGTTTCGTTTATTGCTTTCGCGTGAGGCTATTAATGGCGTACATTATACTGTATAAGTACTAATATTGGCGGGGGTTTAATTTTGGCGATATTGGCGGTCAGGGTTATTTGCGCCAATATAAAACACCGCCAATAAAAATCCCCGTCAATTTAAAACACCGCCGATTTAATAACAGGAAGGTAGATAACTATGATATTCTGTCGCAGTTTCGCAGATGAAGAAAGATTGTTGAATGTTTCTTAATTATGAATATTCTTTGAAACCTGAATAAAAACTTAAACAACACGAAACAAGAGTACATGAATGTGTTATTTTTTTTCTTTAGGCTTAGCCAGAAGGAGCGTTATTTGGCGCGTGTCGTCCATTCCTTTCAGCGGCACTTGTTTTGAACTTGAAAAAAGACATTATAGAGTTATAGCTTTTGTACATGAAGTAAATTAGATCGAGGTTTTTCAATATCTCATAGAAACCCGCTTTAAAATAATTAAATAATATTAAATCGAACGAGTAGGTAAACGTATAATGCGTCATCAAAAGGAATATCAAACAAAGCAATCAAGTACTGTATAAGTTAGCTGCGATAATGTTTTCACACTTAAAATTTAACACGTGAATAACTGCGACGTTAACTTTTCTCTTTCATTGTCCAATTTCCGCCATTTTTCATCAAGGGTTTTATTTTGGCGGTCTGGCTTGTTAGCGCCAATATTTGACCCCGCCGATATAAAACACTTTAAAATACGCCAAAATTTGACACCGCCAATATTAAGCGCTATACAGTATTGTAATTTATATTAATTTCTAGACCCTTACGAATTTCAAAGAGGAAACCGTTATCAATTTAAAATAATTGAAAAGTTAAATGAAGAAAATCACGAGCCAAGTGTTTTGAAAAGAAGATATTCACACTCTACATGTGAAAAAAAACAAGGAAAGGAACTTACGAAACAGTTCGTGCTACTTCTCGAGTTAAAAAGCAAAGATGCCCATTGTGCGGGGTAATGCACAAACTTTGAATGAGTTTTTCAAAGAAAGTCTCCATAGGTTCCAACCTAATGACATAATTATGTCCAAGTCTCCAAAGGAATCAAGTCGGAAGTTACTGGAATTATCAGTCCCCTTGGGAACCAACCGAAAGACATAACTAGATGCCTAAGTGCACGTAGGAACTATACTTGCATCCCCTTTAAAATTCAGATTTGACCCAAAGGAATCAAGTCGGAAGTTACTGGAATTATCAGTCCCCTTGGGAACCAACCGAAAGACATAACTAGATGCCTAAGTGCACGTAGGAACTATACTTGCATCCCCTTTAAAATTCAGATTTGACCCAACCGTGCGCTTTCACAAGATTATATCACGTTTAATTTTCGACCAGTCATTTACCAGTCTTTTATTAATACTATATTATTCTTTTTATAACACGCCAAAACAGAACTGAATACCGTTATATTAGGTTAAAAAGATGTGTTGAAAAGCTGTTATAGTTGTTCTAGTATATATTCTTATGTTGTATATATTACTTTATTACATGTGTTACTATAAATAGTAACAAATAATGGCCAAAATGCCCGGGTACTTTGCATGATAAAGGGCGGGCCGAAAACCTGATATCGCGGGCCGAAAACCTGATATCGCGGGCAGAAATCCCGTATCACGAATTTTTGCACGTGGTAACCTTTGAGACAGGATTTAACTTTTACATTTCAAGATGGCGACGATTGAATCGATCGAGTCACATTCAAGTTTTTTGGAGCTAGATGCAAAAAGTAGCATATTTAAGAAAGAACATGCATACTAACATGAGACATATTCTGAGAGCGATAACAATGACAAGAGAAACATGGAGAAATTGTACATACCTGGGTACAACCAAGAACAAAAAGCACTGTATTTCCAGAATCATGTTCCTTCATATTCCTTTATGCCTATTATTCTTTGAAACAAGATATGCCTACATTATGTTTTTGTTGAATTGAAGCTCGCAGCAGCGTTATGAGAATGAAACACTCACAAATAACAGCCTTTACATACCCATACCGCTGTAAAACACTTCCAGAATTCACCTGTTTACAATCCCATATCCAGCACAATTTTATCAAATTGTTCGAAGACATAATCACTTAAAACAAAATAAAACTAAAAAATCAACTGACAGCAACTTGCTCTGTTACAGTTTGAAAATGTAAACAATCTTTAAGGTATGACCATCCTAATGGGCACTATTAAGAATCCAACATCTGATTATTTTTTCATCAACTGCTTCATACCACTGACTTGTATGCAAAATTTTAATGATTTTCACCGTGTAGTTTTTGAGATTTTTAGCTTTTTTTATTTAAAAAAGTGAGAAAAAACGTGAAAGTATCCAAATTCTTTAATCGGTGACAAAATTTTTTGTTATTGATAAATTCAACCCTAATTTTTTACAGTTTATCCAAAATATGTTATATTTTACTAAACCAATTTAAGATATAATATATAAATACAGAATTTATCTTAAAATGACATTTTTTGACCAAATAAATTTAAAAATGGCATTTTCTTATATTTCACGAGACTAAATTAATGAAAATTGTGCAAAATCCTGATTGGTGCAATATACAAAAATTTACCATTTTTTAACTATATACCTTAAACAAAATTTAAACAAAATTTCAGAGAAGTTTACCGTCCAGTTTTAGAAATTTTCAAATTGATGACTTGAATAAACACTATTCTGATAGCGAAAACCCCTTTAATCTTGATTATTTTGCTTATTTTAGTTTAAATCATCAGAATTTTATATTCAATGACAGAATTACACAGGAAAACAAAGAAATATGCCAATTATTTAAGCTCTAGGCTTACAAAAAAAATTAGCTTCCAGTGGGATTTGAACCCTGGTCCTCTTGCATGACAGAACTCTAAGCTAATTTACTGCTATAGTTACCTCCCTTGGATACTCTTCTTGATATAGGTATTCATTAGGATGGTCATACCTTAATTACGTCACAAAACTCTAAATCTAGTAAATGACGTAGTACTTAGCGAAAGCATTTATCCTGACGTAGTTAATTAACGAATATACGAGTGCTAATTTATGACTTACAGAGCATGGCAGACATTGATATCAGCCCGGCACATGTAATAAAATGGTTATAAACCGGTGTTCAAGTGATATCGGCCCGGCCGAGCAACATAGACCCTCGAGCTAAAGCTCTCGGGCCAATATTGCTCTTCCGGGCCGATATCACCTCCCGGCCCTTGAACACCGGTTAATAACCTCTTAAAATTGCTTCAGTAAATCTAAATCTAGTATTAAACAAGACAATAGGAAGAGTCGTACGTATTAAAGCTTTCATAGTTGACATAAACAAATTTTAAAAATAAATTAATATTTATTTTATGTAATATTTTATTTTTGCATTGTTGTAGTGATATAAACTTTAAACTACAAGAAATCATCATTAACATAATGCTACAAACAAAGAATAATACATTTTAAGGTATGAACAGCCATTAACATATACCTTTATCTAAAGAAATTGTTTACCAACATGATCTAATGTCACTTAAATGTCATTGGTTATTTATATTTGGCTTTCATTTTTTGTCACTAGCCTATAACTGGCTGTTAATATTGTTAGCTTGCAGTTTACACTGTCATTGACATATCACGGACTGTTAATATTTATAGCTTATAATAGACATGTGTGGTCGGAGGTCGTAAGTAGTGATGAGAATCGGACGGCTGAAGTGGAATCGATTAATCGGTCCGATTCTGATACCTGTCCGATCCGATTAATCGGAAAGAATCGGAATCAGACGTACTGTAGTGTACATTTTGTACCAAAAGCACACCTGTCTCAATCATATTATTATAGGACTACTTTTATTATTTTAGTTTACAAGATTAATAACACAACTGCTTTTTGTACTGCATTGACATGTTCTTTTTTTTTGTTCAGGCAATAAGAGCCTTCAAACTTTTTTTCAATTTCGAAGATGTGAACATTATTATTATTTAGCTCGTCAAAATTAAATCCGAAAATTATTCACAATTCTAAAATGTGGGTGGGGTACCTTTGTTGCTGTAATAAGTCTTGAAGCATATTCTACAGGTAGCTTTGGATGTGTCGAGGTTTCCTTAATGGGCGCCAAACCCTGACACCGTATTTTCATATAAAAACCAAAATATCAACATGCCTTTGATGTTGTATTACCAGGGCATTTGTAAAGTTGATTATTATTTCGATCACGGACAGGCCAGGTATTCTCCATGTTTAAGAGCAGTTATATTTAAAAGTAACACAAAGACGATTAAAGCGCGAAAAGATATACACTGGACTGTCGCCGTGTCGGAGACAACGGTCAATTGTCTTCAAAGTGGGGTTTACCTATTTAAAGATTTAGCGACTAGAATCGATTCTTTGTAGTCAGAATCGATGTCGCCGACTTTGAAACTTCAGCGACAATTACTCGATTATCGGCGACAATCGGAACATCACTAGTCGTAAGTGAAGATGGACATCGGAAAGCAGAGTTAAGTTAGGGGTTTTCTCAAAATGTTTACAACATATTTTATGGGTATTATTTAAACTAAGGCCACATACAAAGTTACAAAGTACGACCCATTGTTGAAGAATGGTCAAATCTAAGCGGTTATTGGGATTAAATTAGAATTGTAGTAGGTGTAATAGATGGAACAAGTCACGACATTTACAGGCCTAAAGAAGAACAAGAGCAGTTCATTCCGGGCATAGAAGCTTCCTCTGTATTCTTACAATGCCGACCTGTTTTGTATACGTACGGTCATAACGTTTTGCAACGTGAACACATTTGTAGCTCCCAAAAGCCGACATTGTATGGACTGGCATTGGATTTAATGTTCGAAACCCAGAGCGTATAAAGTATGTCTTTTTTTGCATTTTTTTTAAACCCGGAACGTAATTCTGCGTATAAATATTTAAATCTCAGTTGAAAAGCTTAAATTTGAATGAAGCATATGTATGCGTATTCGGACCAGGTATTCTTCCTGTGGAGGAAGTTCGGAATTTTCAACATGACTAGCCATCCTATTTAATAACGGTAAAACACGCAATTTAACTTTCAACAGATACGGCTAGTTCCAAAGTTTTGGTAAAATTCCGAATCTTAGCGCACTGTTTCGTTTTAGGTGAAAACTGCAACGTGTCGAAATGTAAAATTCGGTCTCTTGATGCAAGACTGTCAGGGAAAATTTCGTTTATTAATTAATCTAAATACATGTTGGTTCTCAACTTTTTTTTATCAAATCTACTTTCCAGACTTTTTTTATCCAGGGAAGGACTTTTAATGATTTTCAGGTAATATTTTTGATACTCGCTCCAAATAATTCTTTATGTAAGATTAATTTAAATGCATGACGGAATATCACAGTGATATGTTTATATAAAATTAGTGCCATAATTGAGAAATACCGATACGTTTTTTTAGAGAGAAAACAAAATCGCATTGTACCAGTATATAAGTATCATTCACGTGTGTTGGGTAAAGATCGCGTGATCCAGCCCTAGTGAAATATGCACAAGGGCGGTAACGAGGCTCATGTTAGGGTTTTCAAGAAATTCAAGGAAAACTTACTTCCTGGTTTAAACCGAAAGTAGAAATCTATAGAAATCTACTTTCAGTTTGAACCAGGAAGTAAGGTTTCCTTGAATTTCTTGAAAATCCTAACATTATCTAGACGAATTGGCACTAAACAATGTAGACCAGCATATACTTATTTCAGATATGAGTTGGTTTGGTATATTGTCTATGAATTTCAGAGTTCTCATGCAAACGGTTTTTCTTTTGTTTTAGTATGTGCTTGGTGATTAGAACATGAATTAGACTAAATTGAGCTTGCAAACGTTAACTACATCCTTAGCTTAAATATTTCTTTACTAAAATCAAGGTGGTAATAAGTATTTCCCCCAAAATTCATTTTTGAAATTTTAGCCAGTTTTCGCCATTAGCAATGTTTGCGACCTCTTAATAATGTTAGCTAACATTATACAGTGTCATCGTAGTATCACTGTCTGTTTATATTTTAAGCTTACAGTGTACACTATCATTGACATATCACTAGCTGTTAATGGCGAGAGATTACAGTATATATAGTCAATGTTGCTGACAGTGTACACTGTCATCGACACATCTCGGGGTGTATAATAATGTTAACAGGCTGTCAATATTGTTAGCTTACGGTTTACTCTGTCATTTAATATATCACTGACTATTAATAGTGTTAGCTTACAGTATACACTGTTGTTGGCGTATAACTGGCTGTCAATCGTGTTAGCTTACAGTATAAAATGTTGTTGACATATCACTGGCTGTTAATATTGTTAGCTTAAAGTATACAGTACCATTGATATATCACTGGCTGTCAAAAGTGTTAGCTTACAGTATTCGCTGTCATTGACATATCACTGGCTTTTTATTGATAGCTAACAATATACAACATCAGTGATAACCATGCGATGTTAATATTGTTAGCTTACAGTGAACACTGTCATTGTGCTTCTAATATTGTTAGAACTCAGTATATACAGTGTCACTGACTAATTTCTGATTGTTTATATTGTTAGCTTACCGTATACTCTGTCATTGACATAACAATGGCTAATTAATTGTAATATTGTAATATTGTTAGCTTACCGTTTCCACTAATCATTAACATATCAGGATATATAGTGTAAAGTTTAGAAGATCACCGATTAACAAACACCACAAACTTATTCTTCAATAACACATTTGTTTCTTACACATATCTACCCGTACCATATACATATTGTCCTTAACAGTATATTTGTCCACGCTTCAAACAATGTTTTCATTTTCTGCTATGGAACCTCTCATTGCCTCCTGGTTCTCTTTCACCCAATTCCGGAAAAACGTTAAGAACTCATCTGAAACAGAAGTTATGTAACATGATGTATGCTTTTCAAATAATGTACCCCTATGAACTTGCATTTTTATATATACTGAACAAAAAAGAAAACTTGCCAGGTCTTTAATTCAAAAAAAATGTTTAATGGTGCTATAAATAACATTTCATTCAATATGTGGTATTTTCACATATCCGGGCATTTGATTAAGCGGGGAGATGATGTTATTTTTTCATATAGTTCAAGGTTATCTTCTCTTTCCTAAAAAATGATGAGTTCGATGAGCCGATAGGTGGGGTAAGGTCATTTCACCAAGACAACTTGTACTTGTTTTGCGATACAAGAACCTGTTGGGGCAAGTGTGAGGTTGGTGCACCCTAGAAACTGGTTTAAATCCCCAGTGGCAATTTGTTTTGCCACTGACCGTTCCAAGGCGGTAACCCCTCGGGTTCTCACTTTCGTTAATTGTTTGTGGCGTCCATTTTGAAACTGATTATTGTAAAACCATGCTCTCTTTTCCTCTCTACTTTTTGGCTGCGTGGGGAGGCTGTGTCTACTGGATGTGACAATTCATAATATGCATATTTCATTTTTTATAAATAAAATTCTCATACAGATTATTTGACTGTCAAATTTAGAAGTTTATGGCATGTACAGAAAGAAAAAACACAATCTTTAAAGCATACCGGTGCAAAGAAAAAAGATATAGTTACCTAAATTATTTGCAAATAACCTCCCTTTTAATAAAAGAAAGAAATCCAACGCCTTTTATTTTCCACAACCACGTTTTTGTTTTTCTTTTACTTTTTTTAAACGATAGATACTAAACCAACAGCTTCCAAAATAAACATATCGATCAAATTCCGCCAGATATTTACATTAACTGGCACCATTAATGTAATAGGAGTTTTCCATATAATTTTTGTCAAGTTTTCATTTTGGCTGCGCATATTGTACCATTCACTTTTACCCCATGAACCTGATTCCCATTAAAATGAAAATGTCAATTACTTTTCGTCCCTTGTGTTCAAGTAGGGAGAGAAGCCGTGTCTTCTAATATGTGTATTTTACTTATTTAACCCCGAACCATCGAGCTATAATATACATTTTGTCACTGACCTATTCCAGCACAGTAACCCCAAAATTGGGTATCTGCTAATATTTTAGTCGTATTATAGTTATAACAAGATTTTTTTCTGAATGGTTTTGTTGCCTGATTGAATTTTTTTGTGTTTTTTTTTCTGATTTGTTCCGTTTGCTAATTGGTTATGTTCCGTGATAAGTTCTGTTTTCTGAACAGTAATATTGAGTAAATGCGTTTCCTGATTGGTTGTATTTAGTAACTGGCTTTGTTTATTTGAATTTGTTTTCTGATTGGTTGTGATTTTAATTACTTTCTGATTTGATTATTTGTCTGATGGGTTTAATTAGTTGTAGATTCTCATTGGTGTTTGTCTAACGGGGTGTGTTGTTTTTTTTATTGTAATTGGTTGTAGTTTCTTATTGTTGTTGTCACTTTAAACGATGTTTTCGAAATCCAATATTTTCTTTTAAGTGAAAATAAGTTTAAACAAAACAAAAGAGAAACAACATAGTCTTACAGAGTTTAGAATTAGCGTAAAACGACAAATTTTATGAAATGAAATCTTGCATGATTTTAAACTTAATGTACACATGAAGGGCTTTTAATTGGAAACTTATGTTAACCGCTTGAATGATCTAGAAAATATACGTACGGAATGTCTTAAATCTCGATTGTTCTAGTGGTGCTGTAAACGAGTCTTTACTTGTGACGTCACCTTTTTGTCTAATCGTCTTGCAATCTATTACTGACGCAAAAACAAGCACTGTCATACAAAATGCTGCCTTACTCCTATTGAAGAAAAACATGTCTGTAGTACCTCTAGAACGAACAGTGACGAACGAAGAAACTCTCGTAGACTATTTGAATGTCAAGAAGTAACCTTCTAATCACCCACGGTAACAGAAAACTCTCGAACGTATGGTATGCTACACTGCTGTTTGGTTAACAAATCCTTGATTTTTTTAGCGTTAAACCATTTTATTCAGGAAAAGTTTTAGGAACAGAACAATTTCACCGAAGTTAATCAAAATATTAGACGCCGATTGTAGATTTAAAAAGTCATTTACTCTTGACCGAGTACGACTTACAAGTCAGTCAGTTTTTCTTCTAGTTAACACATCAGTTCATGGTTCAGGGTAGCTTGCTATCCAATTAACAATAACAATGTGATACCCGATTTATTTAATTACAGCACAAATCGGGTTATTTATAGATAATAAGTAAATAATTATCTATAGTCAGCTACTTTTATCCAACTTAAGATAGTTTTCTATTGTTTTATCTTGTAAAGGTCGAGAAAGAGGTCTGACCGGGACTTAGTTGGCGACAAGTCAAACTTTTGATTTGTCGATTTTTGAGACAAGACGCAGTTTAAGCCAGTCGGATGCTAGAGATTTGAACTGTCTCCATTCTCATGCTTTAATATGTTGGACAAAGGGCGTTTGATAAAGATTTCATAAAATTAAGATTTGAGACCGGTCTCAATCTCAAGCCTTTGATTGGTACGTTTGGTGACAGGTCTCAGTTTCAACCATTTAAATGTCTGCAATTTAAAAATTGTGAATTTTATAATCTTTTTCCATTGTCTTTATTGAATCCCGTCGTGTGGTCGGTCTTCTTTAAAGTTTCAAATAACCTTTAAAGAATTGTTAATATAGCAATGGTGTAGTTTTTGCCTTTACGCACACCATTTTGTCAGGTTGTGAGTGGATTGAAAGACAGACAAATTGTACATTGTTTGTTCTTAATGAGACCTAACTGAGCAGGTACATCACATAAGCTGTTTTAAACCCCATAGTGGCACGATTCTTTGCCACTGTTAGTTCCTAGATCCAACGGGCTCTCCTTTTTGATGTTTATGGTGTCTTTTTTAAAATCGATCACATAACAAACATTGGTTTTCTTTTCCCTTTTATTTTTAGCTGTGTAGGGAGGCTGTGTTCATTTCACGTGCCATCATATGATATGCATATTTCTCATTTGACTTCTTGTGATGCATACATGTACGTGTATCATAAAATGAGCCAGGACCCGTATAAAATTCTCAAGATTGTTGGGTGCGTAGTCCTCACTATCATAACTTCTATCAAACGCTTCTTAATTTAATTTGATAGAAAGCCCGTTTTGATTATTTAAGGAATGATTCTAATTTTGGTGCGGTTCATGCAGATTTGGACGTGCACGCGAGAGCTGGCAAATCCATAAAGCGCGCTAGCGCTTTATGGTAAATTTGCCAGCTCTCGCGTGCACGTCCAATCTGCATGAACCGCACCAAAATAAGAATCATTACTTATATTTACATTATATTCATTTTTTTCTTTAAATAAACTTAAGTCGAACGCTTTCAAACATTAGTATTAAGTGAAAAGGGGGAGTAATACGTGGGAGTTTTCAATAGTAACAGCCATTACGTTACTGACGTCATTACGGGTCATGCGGTTCATGCAAAATGAACCGAATTTTTTTAAACGAAAAAATCAATAGGAATGTAAATATTAAAAAATGCTTATGTTAATGAAAAGTTAGCAAGTTTTATTCTCAACTTATAAATAATAGACATCTACTGTTAAGGGAATGTAAAACAATGCATTTTAATGTGGCCTAAGGATTAGTTTGTCAGACTGGCCCAAACAAAACATTACTAACGCGTTGCAATGCACTTTCTTTCGTTTTTTTCCCCCACAGTTTCCTTAACTATTGCATACACCCTCGCTTTCATAAACATAATACCGTCAGAGGGCGTGTGGTCAAAACTTGGGAAGTAAACAGTTTATACACTTACGGGTGTAAAAATCATGAACTGAACGTAAACTTGGCCTCATAATGTCAACATTTCGTCACCAGATAATGAAATTACATCGTGGTTAAGGCAGAAGGCGATGAAGTGTTGATATCGCACCCATTGCACTTCCGATTACAATGGCAATGTTGTCACTGAACTAAGATGACTTCATGAGGATCACTATCTTATAAGAAGGTCTTGTCTATGGTTTGAACACTAACATAGATAAGTCGGTCTTTTAAAAGAGATAAACAAATCCTAAAGATATTACATTTTCAACTTTTCACAAAATTAAAACCATCTGTCTTTCATACAAAAGAGAAAATCGGGACCAAATTCTGCAAGTTCAATAAACATTTGAAATTAAAGAAAATTACGTTTCTTTGGATTTTATTCTTGGTTGTTGCAATTCGGAAATAATGTAAACGTAACAAGTCATGTGAACTTTCCTTTTAATCATTTCGTTATTTAAATCATATTTGATCCAACTGACTGTTTAGACATATTTGACGGCGGAGAATGTTGAAAGCAAAGTTATTTGTGATTCTAATGTTTGCTTTAGTATATGGAAAATCGCTGGTACATAAAGATGATAAAGATGGAAAATTATCAGCACACTATGGTAAGTTGATAATTCTATGTGTATTCCAATTTACTCTTAAGCCATTTTGTTGGCTCTTTCTATAGCTGCGCAGCAGTCACTTTGTTTATCACTACTTAACATAATTGACATATCATAAATATACTTTATTCCAAAACTGGGTGTGCACTTTGTTTTCGGGGAGGTTTCATTAACTGCTTTTCTAAATGCCTAAATATTTTGTATGGAAATTGAGATAAAATCATAGAAAGTTTTACTATAGAATTTAAATGATCTATTCTCAAGTTTGATACCAAATATTAGGCATTAAGAAAATCGGTTAATGAAAAATCTCTGAAAATAGTGTGCACACTTTCTTTGCAATAGATTCAAGAGAGATTATGTTGCTCACACTGTTATAGATATAGATGAAAAGGGAACTTAATGAACAATCAGAACAATATAAAGACAATGTTGATTGCGGAAGAAAGATGACTACCAAAGTACATAATTTGAGCAGCTTTATTACTTGTGATACATTCTTTAACGATCTCATTGAAAATGACATTGAGTTTTAAATTTATACAGCTTCGCTAGAACAAGTGATTCATTTTTATTCATCTTTTTCAAATATAGCTGTTTTTAAAAAGGGAAGAAACAAAATCCCAGAAAACTTGTGCAACAAGTTTTTTTTCTTCAGTCTGAATTTTAAGTGCTAAACACTTCCACAGCATTAATTTTATCCCCAGAAATAATATAATTAAAAAAATCTTATAATTTAAACCATAGCGAAACAAAGTTATTCTATTGTAATTTAAGAAAGAAATAACCTTTGATTTGTAATGTCAATACCGTGGTCAGAAAGATAGATGACAATAAACTAGGACATCTGCACTGACCAGGGTCCTGGGAGACACAACAGTCGTTGACAATCCTTTCCCACGAGTATGACCTCATTAGGAGCACCTGTTGTCAATAACATGCCTGGATTACAAATTGAGTTGAATGACTGAATACTTTTAGCCTAAAATAAGGGCAGTTTTATCAAATCTCGCTAAATTAAGAGTTCACAGAGATTTATAATAAAAGAGGTTCATTCATTTGACTAATAGATTTATAGTGTTTAACTACAGGGCTGAAGGTTATAAAACTGAGTTTGGAAACCAGTCTCAAATCTCAAGCATCTGATTGGCTGAAATGGCGACTGGTATATTTTCTTGTATTTTACAAATTTAACTTTGATTATAGACTTGGAACTAGGAAATATGTGTATTTTTGTTTTTATGACACAGTTTCATTCTTACTCGTATAATAGCCAGTTTTTAGCTCTCCTTTCCGCTTTTTGAAGAGCAGGGGTAGGGGTTCGCCGCACTTTACTAAGTAAATAATAAATAACAGGGTCCGAAGTTCAGGTATGGCGTATTGAAATTTAATGATTATACCGATTATTTACTAATGTGAAAATGGACATTCTGTCTTTTCAGAATTGCTACCAGAACAGGAAGTAGAAGATGAGACTCAGCTTGAACAAAAATATGGAACAGCTATTGACATTTCACGGAACAAACGGGACTCACCAGACTTTGCATACAAAGCAGAAAAACCGGTAATTCTGATCAACAAAACAAACAGCAATGAAACGTCTTTCGAAGACTATGAGAAGCAATACTTATTGAACAAGACCAAATATTTGCTCGAACAATTCTTGCAGTACGGCGAGTTTTTGAAAAAGTTGCAAGAAAATAAATCTGAAAACAAAGCGAATAACACGACGTTGGAGCCACCGACGCCTTTACCGCAAGGTGGCGAAACAACAACGCCTCAAAACCGTGTCGACCCTCTGCTTGAGGCAAAGCTGAGAGAACTAAGTGCAATGTCTTTACAAGACCTAACACATGTGTTTAATAATCTTCGGCGTTCTGCGGAGGAAGGGGTTGAAGACCCTGGCATTGCCAGCTTGTGCTGTCATATCGGATGACCTGGTTTGAACAAGTATAAAACGATATCTGGCTCATCCTTTATAGACGCAAAGACATATCTGCATGAAAGCAGAGCCAGATAAAGAAGTAAACAACAACAACGTCTAACACCAAACAATTTCTAAAGTGTGCTCGCTCATAAATTATGTGCTTTCAGTAAACAGCAGTCGTAATTTTAGATATCATTTAAACAATAAATGCATATTTTTCATACTTATAGTAAATATCGTAATCTTTCCAAATATTTTTTTTCTCTCGCAAGTGTTAAATGGCAGAGACTCAAACTTCCATGAAATAGTTTTAGTTGAGAATTATTTTCAACGAGCCGCAGTACGCATTATCAAAAGTAAAGTGTTTTAGTCATATTGTGCATTATTAAAAGCATATATTTTCATCTTAAAATGAAGTTTTTAAACATAATCACATTTACAACTGACATTTGAAACACAATTTTTATGATAATGATGATATTCTTTTCTCTTGAAGAGCTTATACTTCATGATAACAATAGGCGAAGCCAGGCTCCAAGGTTATAAAGCTGAGCATGGAAACCAGTCTCAAATCTCAAGCATCTGATTGGCTGAAATGGCGGCTGGTCGTCATTTCAGCCAATCAGATGCTTGAGATTTGAGACTGGTTTCCATGCTCAGTTTTATAACCTTGGGCACAGAACATCAATGAATTATGCACTTTTCCAAAAGAAGGTATGCAGTTTGTTTCTGGTGATTTGTCATTAACCAATTTCCTAAACGTTTGGTATCAAAATTGAGATAAGATTATTTAAATTCTATAGAAAACCTATCAATGCTCTAATCTCAATGTTGATACCAAAATAGTTAAGCATTAAGAAGTTAACTAATTAAATGAAAAATCACCGAAAGCAAAGTGCGCACTTTCTTTTGGAACATAGTAAAAATTTAGTCGTTAATTATTTTGAACATATGTCATTTTAACAGCCTGCCATTTAATTGTAATGAAACTCTCGCTTAGAAAGAAATGACTATATTTTATGTTGATAATTTAACATTTAACTGACTTTGATTCAATAAAATTAACGGGTGGTAACATTTTACCACAAACATCAATCATCGCTGTGTTGTCCTTTGGGAAGAAAAAAAGTCGAAACACATTGTCCGCCAGTCTTTATGTCCGTCGCGAAAACTCGTTGGCATGTGTAATAACCTTAATGTTCACAATATTTTTATCTGACTTTCAGTGTTTCGGTGCTTTGTTTGACAACAAGGCTGTGGTATAGCGAAAGACTATAAGCTAATGCCCAAGTTGATAAAGTTTTTAGGGTTTCATAAACGGACAAAAATCAGAATCGATCATCGGAAATAATTGAACAACCCTTTTCGATCAATCATCGATTATATAATCGAAGCATTAACAATAACAATGTACATGCTTTAATAAAGAAGAATTTTATTTATAGGAATTCTCTCGTAATTTGTTATTATAATGCTTTTTTTTCTATTTTGCAAAAAAGCAAATTTCAAAATGATATTGTTAAGAATCTTCTGATTAAGGCATGCAAAACATACAAGAAATTCTTCTATGAGCATAGGGTGTAATCTGCAGGTACAGGAGTCCTTTTCTTGAAATACTTAGTGAGAGAACATATTCCAAAGCTTATTTAAAACCAATATAAATCTATATCATATATCATACACTGCTTTTGTTCTGATACAGTGATCTCCCTTGTGAGCTGCTTAAAGAACAGCAAACCGATGATCGATTATTAAACCTCGTAATCGATTATCGAAAATCGATCCTAAAAACGATCGATTTTCGATTATAATCGATCATCGTTTAATCCCTAAAAGTTTTACCAATTTATTTGAACTTAGATCAATATTATTTTGACAAAGTATATGGCGGTTACACAATTTTAGGGATTTAATCGGCTGTTTTCCATACCCAAATGAAAATCATCAAATATCGATTCAATCCCTGTTGTGACACACTTTCCAAAAATAAATAAATTGTTGTTTTTTACAAATGCTTCCTCAAAATCTCGTGGTACAAACTGCTTCAGAATTTTGAAAATATTGAGATTCACTGTGAACAGTGAACATATCTTCGGCACTTAGTGGGGAAGATAATTGTGACACGATTTCATTTCAATTTCTTCTCTGGCAGTGGTTTAACCCTTTCCTCCATATACACGCCTTTTATGACATGGGTATATAGTGTATATCCAAATCAGTCGACACGTACATGCCGTCATTCAGGATCTGCACTGTTCGAGAGTTCATTTATGAGGTTATTTCCTACCAAAAAGCGAAGAGTAAAGCTCCTGTTCAGACGGCACAGTTTTAATTATAAAAATATTTTAATCTGTTATTCTGGCTTTTGACTGAGAACGGAGTCTCAAACAGGGGAGTTAATAAAAAAATATGGAAAATCACTGGGGTTCGTTGAAACACTTGTATTTCAGATACAATTTTTTTAAATCGGCCTTTTAGAAGTATCAAATACTGCTGGTGTCTCTTGTTGCTAGCTAATTCAACAGATAGAACTGTGTCTTTTTTTAACTAGGGAAGTTAATTGTAGGAAATAAAAATCACACGTTTATCCAATAAATACATATTTATTTACAGGTGTTAAAAAAGGAATAAATAATGATTGCGCTCGAGTAGCGGCTAAAAATAAGTTATATTATGGTCACATTAAGAAATGTTATATGTAACTGACAACTTTGATGATAACTCCGATGCTATTAAAACCTTTCAAATTTCATATCTTTCAAAAATATATACATTTCATTAGAATCGAATTTCCGAAGCATAGGAACTGGGTCTAAGTTCATAAATCTGACACTGAAGATCTGTATCAAATCTCATATATCTCATTGGTTGACTGATATTTGTCAGCCTCGGATTGACCAATCACTCACAAGAGATTTGCAAATTGTCTCCAATTTCAGTTTAATGGTCTTTAGTCATGTGAAATTAAAAATATAACATTTTAAATTTTTGTAGATCCCAATTAGCATGAACATCCGAACATTCTGATTCAGATCGACATTATTCGTTCCTTTGTTAGAAATAATTAAAAAAAACCCGACAAGTTTTGAATGCTGATTAGACTGTACGGATGTGCAGAGTGGTATGATATTTTATCATGCAGTCTTAAAAAGCGAACCTTTTCACACCGGCACATTTCTCTAGATGGCTTTTTGACAGGTTTTACTGTAGTCACAATACAATGTAGTTAATATGAACATAATACATAGTCAGTGCCGTAATTTTAACACGGCGACGAAATCGGCAAGCACAATAAATAAACGACATCTGAAAGTGGACGTTATTCCATTGTTGTATAAAGCTCTGTAATGGATGACCGTCAAGAAGATGACACGCGTGAAATGTCGCCTTTTCCGAGAATTTATCTGAAATGATAAACAGCACTTCATTTATCAAGTATTTCTCCACCGATACAGAATCAAAGTTGTCTAAATAAATATAAATCTCTAATTCCAACTCAACCATCATACACAGCAATAAACGGGTACCATGTTCTATTTATATATTATATAGTAATAATGACAGTAATATCCGTATAGTAAACAACGGTACGATATTACCCAAGGGAACCCGATTAACACAGCAAAAATACGTACGACACTTTCTAAATGGAAAGATCCCTATCTAGAACAGCTGTCGTGTTTTTCATCTGAAGGAATGTGAACTTTTGAAATAAATAAATATTATGGTAGTATTTGTCCAGGTTTTTGTTAAATTGGGGAAAAATCTGCACTAACACGAATTATGTTGATATAATTTTTATTCCGACGTTTCGATTCAAATACTCTTCATCAGGGAATAACAACAGCAATTTCCAGCTTTTTGTGTATTTTTTAAAACAAGCTATCAAGGACATTCCCACGTGAACAGCTTCCATCGTAGGAAGTAAATTTTCAACGAGGGTAATATAAAATGGAGATTAGACAATAACATGTCTCAAATGTTTCCGACCTTCTTAGAACCGGATCTGCTTGAGCAGATGCCCATTCAAATTACAATTTACAATGTTAGCTTTTGTTTTAGCCTTATTGTGCTGTAGTTTGCATCCAACTTTGTACTAGTCTTAATGAAATAGCTGTTCTGTTCTGTACTAACTCTGCTGAGATTATAAAAGCTTTGTTACTTACATTTGTGAGTTTAACCGGCGAGTGTGCTGTTTAGGAGAACGATGTTGTCGCGGGAACCGCTCTGGTTACCGAATAAACGGGGGAGGAAAAAGATGAGGAAGAACAGGGGCACTGAAAACAAATATAGAGATATGTGAGGTCATATTAAATATACAGAACATATCACCATGCGAGTCGTTAGGAAAGGTCAGCTCAGAGCTACAACAATAGCTGTCGTTAGGTTGTAATGAAAAGTTAATATTGCTCTACTCGATTCACGAAAAAGTAATATGTATTCCATACTTATGCTTTCAATGTTTGTTATAATATAAACGTAGTTTCAAGTAGATACATGTAAGCGCTATCTCCGACAAAATCATTTCTTTACCGTCGCCAATAATGTGATTTCTTAACAAATATTACAAAATACAACAATGTTTACTTACATAGGGCACCCAGACCTCCTCCAATACCACTGCCGCCGCCAACACCGCCAAGAGCCGGGACTGGAACGTAACTGTATCCGCCGCCATAACCACCGCCGTATCCACCACCGTAACTACTGCCGTATCCACTGCTACCATAGCCACCGCCGTATCCTGACCCGTATCCGGAACCGTATCCTGATCCGTATCCGGAACCGTATCCTGATCCGTAACTATCACTGTATCCATATCCCAGATCGTCGGCAATAGCCATTCCGACGACGGCGGTCAGTGCGATGGAAGCGAAGATTGTGATTTTCATTTTGATTCTGAAAGAAAGAAACAATAACTAACTTAAAAGAAAACATTCTCACTAGAATTCAACGGTGAATTATGACCAATTTACACAACTTAAGCTAAGTTCCGAACATCATTGATTTGAAGTTACAATAAATTAATTAAGAGCAATTTTGTGTTTGTTTTGACAGCGACTTTTAATTACATTTTTGCTTGAACACCATCTACACGCCCTTGTCTTACCAAACTAAGTTTGAAACTAATAAGTATTTGTTTAAAACTAACAGGAAAACAGGAAGATGTCAAATTTTAGCATGGAATAAGACATGGGGAAAAGTGAAATATGCACATCCGGAATCGCCGCACTCACAAAACACAGTGGAATACTCGAGTTCATTCTGTCTAATCACAGCCCTATCTTAATTTCATTTTAAAAGAACAGTAGAAAAGTTAATATTAATACAGTTCTAAATCAACAGGTTTATAAAGATATTTTCGTCTTGTTCACCGAGTTGCAACAAAATGTTCTTGTTTATGCATTTCAGTTAATGTTTACGTGTTAAAGCTCTTAGTTTAAAATAAAATAAATAATGACCTCATGAAAAAATAAAATAATTATATATATTTATATGATTATCAAAGTCCTCGAAATAATGAGATATCAATTAAAACTTAAAGTTAAAATTAAAAATAAAATCAGTAGCATACATGTATTAAACATAGAAACATATAGTTACTTACGATGTGTTTGACTTGACAAGTGACCATATCTTTCAGAAATCGGATTTTATACACGAACTTGTCAAATTGCTGGCAACCAGACAACCGGAAGTGTCGCGAGGACGTAACGCCGTTTACGTAACGAATTGACAGGCTCAACACCCTTGGCGTAATAACAGACGCTTTGTTGACGTTATTTTTTAAATTTAATTTAAAGTTAATATCTTAACATCTTGTTTTACAGCCATAAAATGACATGTAATTAGGTTTTGCGAAAATTTAAAAAATCATTGGCAAAAATCTATTTTGGTCTATTAAAACCCAGGCTACGTGTAAAGAAGTTTTTAATTTCTTATTCACAGTTCATGGTAGAACAATGCCTCAGTTTCGGTTATTCATTTAATATACTACTTTATTATCGCTTCAAATTATTAAACAGGTTCGAATTTCGCCTAAAATTTGGACTAATCGGTAGGTTTAGGGTATATACTCAGTTGCGTTTTCTGTTAGTAACGCTTTTATAATGGTTTAAATTATTGTTTAACCGAAGACATTGCAGTATTTTTCAAATTTTTCGACCATTAATAAGCAAGTATTGCTTGTCTGAATTTGTTTTTATAGGTCGATTTCCCAAATACGTTTGGTCGAACATTCATTCAATGGTGAACACATATAATTCGTTAAAGATTTTATTACAGTTTGTAAGTAGTCGTGACATTTATGTACAAAGTAAGATTAAAATATTATTTGAGCTGAAGAAAAACTCCCTTTGTGCTAAGTCCTTTACTTCGATGAACAACCATTTTACAACAGTGTAGATCTCAACCAATTTACAATCAATGTCGATCTGCATCATCTGTACAACATCCATGCCGTTTGATCTGGATCTAAACGGGTCACTTCTTATTCGGAAATAACCCAATGAATGTAAAAGAAAACAGTGTAGATCAGTGCCCAAGATCATAAAACTAAGTTTTGAGATCAGTCTCAAATCTCAAGCATCTGATTGGCTGAAATGGCGACAAGTCGCCATTTCAGCCAATCAGATCCTTGAGATTTGAGACTGATCTCAAAACTTAGTTTTATGATCTTGGGCCCTGGATCTGACGGCGCAAATGAGCAGACTGATCTGGATCTTCATAACATGCATTTGCCCATTTGACAACAGCCATATTCCATGAAGTAGAGGGTAAAGGGTCAAATGGAACTTTAGCGGACGAAGGTTTAACGTCCGGGCATTCTAAAAGTGGGAGTCGGAGCAGGAATTGGAACTGATAACGTTTTCCCGCATTATACGGCTGGGCGAGTCGTAGCAAGACTTTAAGCTAATAAAATTAGGCTTCTTTACCACGAGTCGTAGCAGAACAGTCGGGTTTTCCTAGAGAAATGTAACATAATTCAAGCTGATAATGTTAAAATAGACCAAAAGGAAAAGCCATCGAACACGACAAGTATGAAAATATTGCAGGCTCGGTTTGATTGAGCCTGTTCATGGGCAGTAATGGAAATGCAAATTACTGTCCACGCCGCCTAGCCCCTTGTTGAGCGCAACTCAATATTTACACCAACAAACAGAACAATTTTGATCCATCCCAAACGATGGTATGCATTGAAAAACGACGAAACATGACTTTGAACTGCAAATGTTCGGGTAAATAAAGCAGAACAAATACAAGATGGTTTTATTTATTTTAATTCCCTGAGATTACAAATAATAAGTACAAGATACAGGAATTGGATGGATGAAATACGACTTAAACGTTTGTTAAACGTAAGTGGTAAACTGTTACAATTACTAACTAATACTGACTTAAGGCGTAAGCGGGAATAATGCGTTGACCAGATTTGCTATAATTACTAATCAATTAATCACATTTTATTGTATACTCGTACAAACCAACATTGTCTTATAATAAAATTATTTCGACAAACGATTAATAAACAATTCATCATTACAGTAGTTTTCTCTTCCGTTTAAAATGAAAAATGTTAATGGAAATATAAGTATGGGGTAGTGAAAAGAGAGATCAGTCTCAAATCTCTAGCATCTGATTGGCTATAAAATAGAGAAAATCTTCATTTCAGCTACTCAGATGCTTGAAATTTGAAACTGGTGTCTCCATTCTCAGTTTTATAATCTTGAGGCCGGGTCTCTGAGATGGATAAAAATTTCGTTTTTCCTTTAATATACAAACAGCAATAACTAAATGAAATAAACATTTTGGAGCCACCATTGGATGCTAATTATAGTCCATTTAGGTGTAACATAACAATTGTACAGCTAATACCCGTAAGATAACACGATTAGTCTGGCAATTATTATTTTAATATTATTAAATATAAAACCTTGCATACCGGTATCTGCTATTTAAAAGTTGAACAAATATCTAACATTAACATTCATGGTGCATCAAAGACGTTACAGTAATCGGCGTTTTTGGTTAACTTTGTTCTCGCACATGGTTCATAAAAAGGTTTTTTGTTTTTCAAATAAATGTCTAAATAAAGTCTCTCCCAATAATGATTCACAAAACATATAAATTGAAGAAACAATGTGAATGTACGACTTATAAAAACACGTTTCTAACACTTTCAATATATGCAGATATCATTCGAATATACTACTCGCGTATTTCGCGCTATGACACTTGCGCGAAATTTAAGCCCATTCATATTAAACAATTTAACAGTGTTTCTAAATGGAATAATACAATTGCGCGAATTCATGCACCCCCCGCGAATTATTAATTTGAGTTGGTTTTTTTTCGCGAAATTTCGTACCCGAGAAATTAAATGAAACTACAGTACTCAAAATTTGATAAAGGCTATATTTGTAGTCTGTTAGTATTATTCTTTAAGATAAAATTTTAAACATTTTATGATACATTAAGTTTGTTTTTTAATGTTTATTTGATACAACAGACTAAAAAGTCATCGGAGTTGAATTGTTGGACTCAAACAGAACTGTAAAATTATCTAAGCGGGAAAACTTACAGACTGCATTATTGGCCTTTTAAAAATTTTAAGTAGTACAATAATGTATACGTGACCACGCAGGGGCATTTTAATCTGGAACTATTAATTTCAGCAAGTAGCACAAGTAATAATTGTAATTAAATTGCATAAATTGTAAATATTTTACAACGCCTAAAATTCATAAAAATACACATAACACGGAAGAAACATCATTCAAAATACAAAAGTTGACACGATAAACTTATTTACGATTTCTTCAACCTCTATTACTCCAAAATTGAAAATACAGCACAGCGACAATCGAATTTATGCAAACTTTGTTTTAACCGAAATATCAACCCAATAGGAACACTACTTCACACAATTGCAAGAAGAAAATCGAACTTTACCAAACAACTTATTGATAACTATCAAGCACACCAAGAAAATAAAACTAAATGATAACAAGCTAGAAATCAAACCAACGAATACAACAGATAAGAAATTCAAACACACATTCAGGCATGCATTTGTAAATCGTTAGGACAGTAGAAAATAAAACAAAAAAATAAATAGACTGGAGTAATATCTTAATTGTACATACCAACAATTTACACACGAAAATTCAAACTGATTCAAGCATGATTGAAAATAAGGTTTGTGTTGCATCATTATGTTAACTACGGCACGCAAAACAAACAACAACAACAACAACAACAACACACTTATTCTCGTGTTGTAAACTACAGTTTCAGGACCAGATAAAAGCAAAAGAATATATTCAAAGCACAAACGTGTTGCTGTTTTAAACATATATTGTTTTAATACCGGTATTGTTTTGACGAACAAAGAGGCGTTATGAATCCATGATGAAACAATATTTTTAGATATTATAATTGAGGCACGCCAAGGGAAAAGGTACCTTCGGTCATTTTTGAGTCTTTTTTGATGTTACTAAATTTAGAAAGAACTTTCAAATTTCTGTCATTTTCTCATAACAAAACAGTGATTTTGTTAACACATTTTGACAATAAAATGGTATTTTTTCCGCGAATGGCATAATATTTAAATTCGTCTGCTCAACTTTATGACATCGTTTCAAGGATTGACGTCAACTGCCCGAAGGTACCTTTTCCCGTGGCGTGCCTCATATTAGATTAAATATTCTCAGTTCAATCGTCAAGTAAAATGCACTGAATTTTAAGGTCTATAAAGTAAATAAATAGCAATATACGTAACCAAAATAAAACACATACACAGTTTAAAGCAATAAATCATTAAATAATGCTATAAAGGCAAATAATATTTCCGGTGTTTCATGAGGTAAATTTATCAACGAAGATGGAGATCAAATATAAAGGTTGAGCTGTTCATATTGTTATGAATATTTATAAATGTAAACTAAAATACATAAAGAGAAACGCCTTAACGACATGAACAAAAATGAATTGAACTATCTTTCACTGAAAATACTTTCAATTAGCATGTTATAACTGTAACATTTGAACTGAAATCGCTTGTATTTCCAGGCATCTTGTCCGAAATAACATATATTGTTTTCAATAACTCTAATAAAATTCTAGCAACTGTTTTTAACTTTACAGATTACAATCCCCAAACTTTGTTGGCTTCAGCTAGCCCTCATTGTGCTTGCTAACCTTAAACTTTTACTAAAACAAAACCTTAATCAAAAACTTGCCTGTTCTTGGTAACTAAAATGAATCTAATTTTGTTAGCTCACACACTGTTTGTAACTTTGCTTTGTTAGGAAGTTATAACCCTGAATGTATTAGCAAACCTTATCCAAAACATATCTATATCTATCAACAAAACACATTCATGTTTAAAAAACCTGGAATAAAAACACCCGCATACATTTTATCTGTTTAATTTCTTATTGTCTCTCTTTAATGACTGACTAGGCTATTGCTTTGCAAATCGCTTCATGCGCAGCAAACAGAAGTCCTTTAAAACAGATTGAAACGACACTTGGAAAATTATCTCCGGTTTGCATATCTATTCAGTTTGATTGCAGAAGCTATGAAGAGATTGCGAATTGCCGCACAGCAGTGAAACATTAAACATAGCAGAGATCCTTACTTTGGAAATCCTAGCACGTAGATCTACCAAAGCAGCTAACCCACTCGACATACTAAATAGCACAAACGCAACCGCTATTAACATTTCAGTTGTCTCTCTTGTTTTTCTGTTATAGAAACTATGCCTTACTGTCTTACGTAACCCGGTTCTGACAAAGAACGACCCTTTTTCCACTCCTTTATCTTTTCTCCATTATTGCCATGTTATAATGTAACGAAATACTCGCCTTCATTATCATTCACGTTCAATACCGATATTTGCATTTTACAGTAAAATGACTTTTTAAAAGATAGATTTTCCGGTCACATTAACCTCGTATCCGCATTTGGTCTTTTTCGTACCTGATCATATAGTTAACGTGACAGTACGAACATCTCTCCATTCCTATTACCTTTTCTTGGTTATTGTCAAGACATGTACCAAAATAATCGCCCTCTTTATCATTCACGTTCGTTTCCGATACATTTATATGCATTTTTCAGCAATATGTCTTTTGGAAATGTTCTAATTTTCTCTTGTATCGATATTTAAGCTGAATGGTACCAGATGAGAAACTTAGCATGATAGTACGAACTTCTCTCCATTCCCAAAACCTTTCTTCGTTATTGGTATTTACAAATGTACCAACAATAATCTGCTTTTTTATCATTCACATTCAATACCTATAGTAAAAAGACTTTTTGTCGGTTATCTTTCCCTGTTGCACTGGTATTTGGTCTTATTGTTACCAGATGGTAAACGTCGTTCATCTTCATCTCATACAGAAATTGTTATAACGTACCAGATCAGATTGCACGTCATTCGCCTTCTTCGTCTGCGGCTTCGCACACTGATTCTTGTCTTTTAACAAGGCGATGTATTTCAAGGTGAAGAGATTCGTAATGTATTCTCGGTTTCACTGCCGCTTTTGCTTCCTCGATCTGTCTTTCGCGAATCTGTTTGGCAGCTAATGTTGTAGATACAGGTATATGTGTATTGCCTCGCATGAAGATGAAGCATACCAGTCCTATACCAACCATAGCTCCGATACCAATAACAACAAATATAACAACGTTCTTCTTTTCCTCGTTTCCATTTTGTGCTATAGATGTGGTGTACATATTGCCCTTAGTCGTTCCGGGCGTAACGTATAAGTTTTCATTGTTCAAACAAACATTAGTTGTGTGTATATTTTTAGCTGAAGCCACACTGTCATTTTTTGTTCCATGAAGTGTCAATTCAACTTTGTTGATCTTGAAGTCATCTTAAAAAAGAATAAGTAATTATCAGAATACTGAGATAAAAGGAACTCTGAAAGCCACGGAAAACAAAAAAAAAATATGAAAATATTGCAGGCTCGGTTTGAATGAGCCTGTTCATGGGTAGTAATGGAAACTTTAAGGCATATTACTGCCCGCGCCGCCTAGGACCCGGTTAAGCACAATTCAATATTTACACCAGTAAGCAGTACAATTCTGATTTGATCCATCCCAAACGATGCATATGACGGTGAACATAAAACCTTCAATGCGTTATTTTAATATAAACAAAACAGGCTCCTCACATATTTTAGAAAAAAAGCAATATTATGGTACAGCCATTCTATTCATACCATGAATCACCGAGAGAGTACAAAATGTCGGACACACAATCGAGCAGATAATGTATTGATGTAATGATTAATAATAAACATTTGTGAGAAGTTCCTAGTCTGTCTCTTAAGTAGTGTTAAGGTAAAAAATGGAAAAACGTTAAGGGGAAGTAAACGTTACTGATCTTAATATGATAGTCTTAGATAGGTTGTTATGTGGGAATAGATTATGAGTTCAAGATAATGACAACTTATTAAGTGCTTTCAGGAAATAGCCAAAGCTAATTCCTGTTTATTGATTTGTAAGATATAATATTATTAACACATACTTGCACTGTTTAAAGTGGTCACTGATAGTTTCCACACGCCAAATGCTAATTCGTCCCAAAAATGTACCGAAACCAATTGTGCTGCTGTTGTAGTCGTACCAATTTGCAATTCCTCCTACAATTTTAAAATTATCGAGCTGGTACATTAACTTTCTATCAATAAAATAAATCAATTTTTCATTCGTTTATTTGAATTTTAAGTCATTTATTATATTAAATTTAAAGCAATTCAGTGTTTATTTGCAATGTTTTGGCTCTGCACTGTAAGCGAAGTTAGGCTTAACTTCGTTGAAAACACTCAGTCCGTCTACTAAAAGGCCACAGCCCTCTCTAGGCCAGTTATCTACTTTAGTTTTATTTTGTTGTCGGTATATGTCTCCTCAAATTATGTATCGTCTGTTTGTGATTAGTTGAGAAATAAATTAAAGAATTCACATCTGTGCGTCCTAATTAAATCCAAGGTCATGCAAATTATGCACCATCATATTTTATGCACCAGCACAAACACATATATTCATTAAAGATATAATTTTAATGCGTATTTTCGGGTCAAGTTTTAAGGGCATAATGATAACATTTGGGCAGTTTTATTTAAGAATGGGATGACCTTTTATTATCGGTAGACATAAAAAGAGTGATTTGGAGAATTAATGACGTCACAAAAGACAATGACAATTGTTAAAAATAGAATCGGGGTTTAGTGATTCATCTGAAAAATCATTCTCATACGTCATACATGTAGCATCGGCTAAGATCAAACATTATAATCATCACTACGAAACCAAGTACAGGGAAACTTTTTACTGCCGTCAGAAGGCGCTACTGTAACACAAGTGCCCAAGGTTATAAAACTGAGCATGGAAACCAGTCTCAAATCTCAAGCATCTGATTGGATGAAATGGCGACTGGTGCTCGAGATTTGAGACTGGTTTCCAATCTCAGTTGTATAACCTTAAGACCAGATTTGCTCTTCATCAGTGTAGTGTGATTAAGCTCGACAGAACGAACGTATGATAAAAACGGTGTTTAAGAAAATAATATTTTTTAACTAAAACGCCTTAGCTGTTTCAGTCCATCATTAAATATTAGATAAAGCAAAGCCCGAATTTTGTGTTTAAAACATGTTTGCCCTTAAGTGTTTTTATTTAAATACCGATAAATGCCAAGTTGATGAGTTTAATGCGTTCTCAACAAAATAAATCTAATACAAATACCTGTTGACGAGTCAGATCTAAAAGCATTGACTTGGTGCCCATCGGTGATTCTACTTCCATCGTGATTTTCTTGGGAATTTCTTTAAAATCCACCGTCAACGTTACGTGTTCTATTGTTGTCAAACAGGTATCATCTGAGTTAAGATCACAACTGTGGCAGAACTTGTAAATCAAAGTTTGGGAACCTTCGATCCTAAAACATAGTGAAAAAGGTGAATCAGGAAAAGTCATGTTCAGAAAACAAAGCCTACTATAAGATTCAAAAACTAGAGAGGAAAAAAAGCACGGGTTTATATACCATAAAGAAAAAAAAAAAAAAAGTGAAAAGCCCGTGTTTCAACCGCAATAGAACGGGCAGTGTCCAACATTTTGCCGTTTAGGATTAAAGCAAGCTTAAACGGTGCACCCACCTCACTGTTGCCCATACATGTTCTCATATAAACAAACAAGTACAAATCGACTCACATGCTCAGTTTTGGGGGTAAACATTTTTTCAATTATATTTTTTTCGAATCATATGGAACATATTAAGGATGTTTAAACTTGTGTAGAAGCAGTAACTCCGAATGCAAAAAAAATACTGTTAAGTAAGAAGTAGTTAATTTTTAAGCTGTAACGTTTGTTTTCACCCGTTTGCATAACAACCCAACCAAAATTTAACTAAGTTGTTCTTATTATGGTATGGGTGTGTTGAAACTTTGAGATCAAGAAAACGAATCTAAAACGTAATAAAACTAAATGCAGCCTTTCTCTTGATCTCTTTGACCTGACCTAGACACCACATGAACGTATGAACCTGTAACCCATTTAACAGTAAAGCGAAGATAATAAAGATTTATGTTTTAATCGAAACTTATAACCCGTATATCGATTCTGTAATAAATCTTTGCACAGGGTTTGGTTAACATAGTGCAATGACAACGCCACTGTCATTGATCTAATTCTAATACTAACTGCGGCTGTGTTTTTCAAGAGTGGCCATTCCTAATATGCATGTTTCACTTTTTAACAAATTAGTTAAAACAAATTACTATCAGTTGTCAGCAATTGTGATTAAAATGTTATTCGAGTTTCCTTTTTACAATTTTATCGTTTTTGCCATATTAACATCAAACTAACCGACATGGTAAACATCTTACTGTGTGAAGACTGGCTCTATAGCCGTTTGAATATATTTCGTGTGTGTCCTATTTTCTTGTTTCCACTTCTCTGCGAGTGTCACAAATTTGTTCGCATTCAGGAGTCCAAAACCGAGGTAATCATGATCTGTATAGTTACATTTTATAAAAATAACAAAATGTTTATCTTTTAAAGTGGGACAATACAAACACCTATTAAACTTCTCAGTTTTGCTAGGGATCTACGAAACTCGTTTGTTCATTTTTAAATTCTCTTTCTAAATTAAGAAATTATTTAAATAAATGGAAGGCCTTTGCAGGCGTACCGTTGGAAGTTATAATGTTATGAATATTATAATCGAAAACTGCAGATAAATTACTTCACATACACTGTCTTCCTGCGCCATTAATCTTTACACGACTGTGATCATGGACCGATGTCAATTCTGATGCCTGAACAACAAGCTTCTGAACATCTCGCAACGTCAACCTAGGACTGAAACATATTATGACGTTAGAAAAATGTGAAAAAGCATATCAGGAATTGCCACATTCAGAAAAAACAACCTCCCCAAAGAGCCAAGAAGAAGAGGGAGGGAGAGAGCATGGTTAATGAAATGACCGTTTCAAAAAAGACCCGATATTTTTCGTGGTGATAAAAGTCAATGCAATTATTTATTCATGTATAATTGATTTAGCGTAAAGTGTTATAAATTGTTATTGTAAGCGTTGGTCATATAATTTTAAGAATCATCTGACTATTAAGGAGTTAAACCTTCTTGCACAAACTTTTCTGAAACAGAGTTGTTAGTCTGTTCCACATCAATTATACACAAGGACGACAAAACGTCAGTAGAAAATGTAGAATCCCCAAAATGATAGAATGTAACGAATTTCTTGTATGAATTACTATGCAAGTATGTGTTGTCTTTTAGAGCATTAAAAAGAGCTCGGTTAGTTATTTTATAACGAACTCGTATTGGCAAAGGCTTTAGAAACGGTTATAACTTTGTTCAAAATGAAAGATAAACTTTGACAGAGGTGCAGTAATATTTTACAAGTCCACAAGTGTGCACGTAATTTTGCTAACCATCATTCTGTTGATCATGACAAAGTAATATCGAAAAAAAGTCTTACTTTGCTTCTAGACCAAGCGCAATTATACCAGCCACCTGAGCAACTGCTGCCGGTAATCCTGCAAAGTTCTCTACACACTTATTGCCTAATGTCCCAGTTACCTGAAAAAAGATACAGTTTGACAGCTTGAAATTTTAATGAAATAAAAAAAACTTTACATTTTTCCTAACCTTTTTAACAGAAACGAAAAAATTTACTTCGCTTTCTTAGTGTTTATAGTCTTCTATCGTAATCTTAGTTTCATTTATTTCAAAATCATCATTTGCTTTTGCCGTAAGGTGGTCTTACATTCGATATTATTGAAGTTCATTTTCTTATGCTTGTGAAGTGTTATTCTAAAAAGAATTTAGCTTCATATTTCGGCCCATATAAAAATTATACAGGTGATTTCAATATACTAGCATGTATAGTTCTTGGTTATGATCAATTTACTTAAGGATTTACCTCCTGCATTATTAGTTTTGCCTATGTGATCAGGAGTTTAAGGTATCGCAAACATTGCAAATGGCGAAAACAGGCTAAAATTTCAAGAAATGAATTTTGGGGAAAATACTTATTGCCACCTAGATTTTAGTAAATAAATGTATTTAGCTATGGATGTAGTAAATGTTTGCAAGCTCAGTTTAGTCTAATTCATGTTCTAATTACCAAGCACATACTAAAACAAAAGAAAAACCATTTGCATGAGAACTCTGAAATTCATGAACAATATACCAAAGCAACTCATACCTGAAATAAGTATATGCTGGTCTACAATGTTTAGTGCCAATTCGTTAAAATAATGTTAGGGTTTTCAAGAAATTCAAGGAAATCTTACTTCCTGGTTCAAAGTGAAAGCAGAAATCTATAGAAATCTACTTTCACTTTGAACCAGAAGCAATGTTTGCGACCTCTTAAAATCTCCACAAATTATTATTCTCTAATCCCCAGTCATGCATATTATGTTACTCGTCCTTTGGTTTTCAATTTTATGACAAAATCATTGGCACCTCACACGCCGACCATGGACTAGTACAATCAAATAGTACGCAATTGAAGATTCTTTGATTATCATCATATGTATACCAATTTTGGAGATGGATTATATAATTATATTTTGTACTGTTTACTTGTATATGCTGGTCTACAATGTTTAATGCCAATCCGTCAAAATAATGTTAGGGTTATCAAGAAATTCAATGAAAACTTACTCCCTTACTTTCACTTTGAACCAGTAAGTGAGACTTCCTTGAATTTCTTCAAAACCCTAACATTATTTGACGAATTGGCTCTAAACATTGTAGACCAGCATATACTTATTTCAGGTATGAGTTGCTTTGGTATATTGTTCATGAATTTCAGAGTTCTCATGCAAATGGTTTTTCTTTTGTTTTAGTATGTGCTTGGTAATTAGAATATGAATTAGACTAAATTGAGCTTGCAAACATTAACTACATCCATAGCTAAATACATTTAATAACTAAAATCTAGGTGGCAATAAGTATTTCCCCCAAAATTCATGTTTTGAAATTTCAGCCTGTTTTCGCCATTTGCAATGTTTGCGATACCTTAAGACAGTGAATTGTACAATGTTCTGTTTGTGTGTTTGGACAGTGAATTGAGAAATTTGAGATGGATTTACAACGTTTTGATTACGTGTTTTGACAGTGAATTATGTAATGTGGGATGAATTAATAATATACAAGTACTGTTTACTTGTTTTGACGGTAAATTGAGACTTGACTAGTAATACATGTATGTAATTCTATCACTGCCTATTTGCACAAGTGTCCACAGCTGTCTGAGTTCTTTATTTTCCATTAAGTTTAACTGGTATTACATCTTTCTGCTCAAAGTTTAATTAACATGAACAAAACCATGCATCATTATAAAGACTACTAGAAAAGCTAGAAAAGAATCTTTTACCAAGCAATTTTGTTTTGAGATCGGGATGGTCTTTGTTACTTAGCATGAACAAAACCATGAATCATTATGGAGACTACATCATGAATATTAACAATGGAAATAGTTTAGGGATGTATCCAGAATGTCCACAGTGTACATATAACTTTGATTAACAACCGTGATCCTGATTTTTCATTGTGTTTAAGTTACGCCACATACATGTACCTTACATTTGTAGGGTTCTCAATCTTTACTTTGCAATTGAAAGACTGAACGTTTACTGTGGTATCATTATATTTCGCGGTGGTTTAGTTTTCGCGTATTTCGCGCTAGGTTAAATGCGCGAAATCAAACCCTAGCGAAATCAAAGCATTGAATATCTACTCTCATTAGAATAAAAGTAATGCGGGAATTTAAGCCCTCGCGAAAATGTCATTTATATCATTTGCGCGAAATTTGATCCCCGCGAAATTAAATGATACAACAGTATGACTGAATTATTGCAAATGCGAATGTAAGAAGGAATTTATCGGATCCAGATCTCGAGAGTTGTTTTGTTTTGGCAACATGTGATTTTTCACAATAATCAACATACTCATCTTCTTATAATCAAATTCAAATACTAAATAAATACCAAAGCACATTAATTTGTTGAATTATTTGTCTAAAATGTTTTGTTATCGGGTGCATAAAAAGAAATAAATCTAAAACCTGGCATACAACAAAAGATATGTACACAGATTTACTTTGTGCTTAGCAAACGTTGAGTTGTTTATTTTCATGGAATGCTGAAGAGGAAGATTTAGCGTTGGCAGACAGAAAATAAAAAAACTCTCAAAAATAGTGTGAAGTGCATATTCACAGGTAAATGCCTAGATAAATAATCTCAAGTATCTTCAGACAACATCAACAGAAATGCAAGATTAGTAATGATTCTGAAAATGTATTTTGCAAGATTTATTCGTACAGTATATCGCCGATGAAAGATAAGATTGAGAATTGCCACCGACATACCACAATGCGAGATGTATTCGTATAGTACATTGTATTTCACTGGTAATCGCGAAGAACGAGAATTTGCCACCTAATTTTTCCAAAAACTCATTTGATACGCATAGCGTTTAGTACAAATTGTGAAGGTAGACTCTCAGTGTACGGTTAAAACTAGGTTTGTGAAAATTTTAAACAAAATAAGCGTAGAATATTAAAAAAAAACTAGGTTTGTGACACGTTACAATCAAAATTAAAGCAGAATACAAATTAAACATACCAAACCAGAACTTGCTATATTGGCCGATGTTAGAACACTTGTATCTACACTTGTAGCGTCGTGCGACTCACCAATCCGACTCACGTGATTTACAGTAATGGTGTATATGCTGTTCGTCAGCTCATTTCCAGAGACCCCGGATGGTACAATATGTACGCTACCTGAGCCATGGCGCCCCTAGAAACAAAATCTTGCCAAAGTCTCAAATATGTTGCACTTGCATTTCTTTAGATGAGAAGCATCTTTTTATCAATGCAATGTCCACTTTGTTCAACCCAAAGGACCATAATTCATTCACTTTATCTTCTTTCTCTGAAGGTTTAAGCTTAGGACAGTTAGCATCTGCTGGCATTAAATGCGTATTGTTTACATGTCATTCGGTAATGAAATGCATTTAACACTACTAATTAGATAGGAACTTTGTATCAGCCAGCGCTTTGTCATTTTCAATACTTTTAAACCGAGTTGATTGATTTTAGGTACCGTGGCTTGGAGCACAGCTGGACTATCTCTTCATATTTCTATATAAGTTAGACCAATATTGCACCAAGCATTTGATTTGTTAGAAGAAAAACTTGTTGACATTCTAAAAGCGACATATCTACCACCTAATTACAATTAGTTTTACGACGCTTTAATACTGCACGATTAAATTAACTGCAATTTGCATTTAAATGAACATTTCACAATAATATTTAATTGCAACTAAAAAGTAGCTGAATAAATTGCAGTATACCTTTTCTGCTCCATATTTAATGGCTTCTTTTATACCAAGATCCAGCGGATCAAACAAGTTAACAGGTCTCCATGGATTCACAAAGATGTCAATATCGTCATGCATATGCACGAGACCTCGTGCTACAATATCTGATGACGTCAAGAAGACAGGAGGTATCCCTTGTTCTAGGCTTATATTAAATATCTTTATACCTGTTGAAAAGATAAGACAAGACTTATCAATTAAATTACAAGCAGGTGATTGTTATCGATTAGAGACGGTCGAAAGTTCAGACAATCATGACTTTTATACTTAATCCTTTTGATTTTTCGTCTATTTTCGAACTTATTCAACATTTCTTGTTTTTCATATATGGGAATGGAGCCTTCGATGTTCTGTATAACAGTGCTTGATATGGAGTATGTTTCGGAAAGTATGGACCTTCTTGATCACAAGCTTAGTTTCAGTTAATCACTCACCTACTATAGATGCATTGTAAGCGATTCCAGTATTGCACAAATTTCCGTTGCTTACGAGGAGACCTGCTATTTTATTGCTTTGACTGAAAATAAAAAACAAAAACAAACAAACTATTAATTTCTGTAACATAACATTAGGAAATAAAATTTTCAACAAATAGTTTCTTTTTTTGTTTCATAATGGCGAGAACAATTGGAATGTAGAATTAGAGAAAAGATTTTTTCGCATTAAATTGCGTTAGCAGTATTTAAGATTGTTGCCATAAAAAGGCTCAATAAAACCGCACCTGCAATGCTGTGGTTGATTATTTGTCTAGTTCGTTTGCTTTCAAAATTCTTTTTTTCATCTCTTAAAGTACACAAAACACGACGTGACAAAATAAATAATAACAAGTATTGTGCTGCAACATAATGAAACCCATGTGGTTTGTGATATTTGTCCAAACCAGTCAGTGATGCAATTAAATGTGTTTCCAAATAACCATATAATGGACACAAAAGATAACTGTCGCCATAGAAACAAGCAGAGAATAACTACACAGACAATAAAGAAGTACAAAGACTAAGAAAGTTTAAAATTTTACCAAAATGAAATGACATGTGTCGCAGAAAGGTGCAAAAAGAAACCCTATGAATGGCAATTTGAAAATATTTTTCCAGTGGGTTGGAATGAGGTTCAAATATGTAAACAGAGAAATGCAGGACTGATATTCCAGATCTTCTGCATGTTAAGTTCCATTTATTTCTAGTTTTGGGTAAACACTTTCTTTTATCTCGGGACCATACGCCAATGCCCACTGGGTGATATCAATCTTAACATACGGCATTGGCGATAATAGCACATCATCGGTTGGAAAGGATCAATATTTGTCATATTTACTGGTGTAAATAATTATGGTTGAATAACACCAAATCACGCTGTATCCCTCTGTGGTCCATTCGAATGAAGTCCGTTTTAATATATGCTATTTTTTTCTCTTCATCTGGGGGCCTCTTAATTGTTAAAAATCGGCCTGTTTGTGGCTTGTTTGCAGAATTTACATGTCAGGAAAATAAATGGAAGTAATTTCATGCCTATATCTCGTTTGGTAGAGGCGATCTAGTTCCGGATCCGCGGATGAATATTTTTTGGCACCGTATTTGCGATACCGCGTTTAAAATAGGGTCTGTTCGGTTAGAGATCAGTAATTTTCTTACAAGTAAGTTAACCCCCCATTTCCTGTGTGTTTTTGAATAGATGAAATATAGATCTTCACGGCAATATATTGTTGTCTAGAAATTAAGATGACAGAAATCATGTTAAATGTACATTGAATATTGAGAATTTAACATTGAGGTCTATGGGAATTGGATTTACTTTGGTTCAACCTTATTAACATGCGCTCAGCATAATGCATCTGGGGGAGGAGGGGCGTGTTCGCAATGGTGGTTTTAAACTTAACAATCTTCCGAAATCAGAAAACTTGTAATTTACCATGCACGATCCTAATGGTAGGAATAAAAGAGATTTGACAAGCCCCTAGTTCTACATACCTGAGATAAGAATTAATGTTTTGAAAACTTGCTGGCATGAAATAATTGTTGTTGTCCACAAAATTGAAGCTAAGATCTTCTTTCTGAAATAGAGAATAGAGAAAATACTATATTTTTGTGGTAGAATTATAAATGACCAGAACTTGGCAAAACAAATTGCTAGATTAAGGTTTTATCAGTTTCACTAAGGTAAAATTAACACTGCAAGTGGTCAAATGACAACAGTCGCTTTAAAGACAATGAGACGCACATTACTGTCAAATAATTTAAACATATCCATCAAAGCAAGTCGAACAAAACGTTTGACTGACAAGCAAAGTGTTTAAACGTTAAACATATCCATTAAAGCAAGTCGAACTAGCAAACCCTTAGCTTGGCTATACTGACAAGTTGATTAACTTGCATTGTCATTCATGCGATCAGGCAAATGGATAAAACAACCAACTAGACAAATTTGGTTAAAAGGAGGCCAATATGGAGTGACATCTAGACAGTAATTCAGAATCAGACTGGTTTAGCAATCTGCTTTATCACGCCGAATATTTACTGAATTCATTTATGTGGGCAAAATTCAATAAGAAGTGGTTGTTTTATATATTTTTATGAGACAGACTTTTCCCAGTTTATGCTTTCTTAAGTCACTACCTGACGCTAGGACCTTTTAAGAAGTCTGCAGCACCACAATAATATTTGAAGCACTCGGTCATACGTAGCCTGTCAAGAGCCTTGTAAATTGGCAAAAGGTTTCTGTTGGGTCAAAAGCACGCCGACTTATAAGGAGGTGTTTATTCAATTATAATGCATACCATAAGTTGTTAGATGCTTTCTCTAGTTAAATAATTCTCAGCCTTATGATGAGGACATCTATATATATTGTTAAGGAATAACAGTCAGAGAATCTAGAGGCTGTATTTGTAGGTAAACTGTATATAAACATGTTAATGTATATATTTACCTTTCGTAGTTTTGGTCGGGCAAAGGAACCATTCAAAATTGAAATAGATGAAAATGGTACTTCGAAAACCACCGAACATAAATATGCAACTATTGCAGGTTCGGTTTGATTGAGCCTGTTCAAGGACAGTAATGGACTGCCCACCCCACGCCGCAACTATTTATTGATATGAATATTTGAAAATACAATGAATTTCGTATCATTTTATCCACGGAATGCTCTTTAACCTGCCGTTTGCATATAGGTATCATTTAGATAACTTTTGTGCGCATGGAACATCGTGTATCTTTCAATCGTACTTATAAACCACATTACTATTGCAGTTAAAATAGCATTTTATTATAATCCCTCCCTTGCAGTATTAATTTTCGATATTTTACAGAATTGAAGTGCAAACATGTTTTATACAATGAAACTTGTTTTCAACAAAAGTCAAGTACTAGAATAGGACGGAAGATCACAAAACTGAGATTGAAGAACAGTATCAACACTCAATAATATCTGATTGGCTGAAATGGAGATCAATCGCCATTTCAGCCAATCAGATGTTTGAGATTTGAGACTGGTCTCCAGATTTTGTTTATGATCTTTGGCATAGGATGTTTTACCAACCACTTTTGTTTTCAGATCTGGGTGGTCTTTGTCAAGACCCGCACCAGTGATGGCGATTGTGACACCTTTGCCAGACAATCCCTTGGACCAAGCCTCCTGAATATCCGTGCCATACTCCTACAATGTAAAATGTAAGTATTTTTTATCAATTCATGTCACCACTTTAAAAATGGATGAACTATACAAACAATACAGTATGAAAGTTAAATGACATTTTTCTGGCCTTGGCTGGTAGGGGGCGGGGGAGGAGGGGGATAAGGATTAGGTGTCAAATGTGCCTTTCTCCGGATAAACTTCATCTCTTCATCGTGGTTAGATCCGTTGTTATTTCTGGTCCTGCAAATGCGCCATAGATTGACAGAAACATATAGCAAAATTATACAAATATGTTATGAACATCGAAATGATACAATTATCCCCTAAAAATTGTTTTTACTTACAATGCGCCTGTTTCTGTCCACAGCTCCGGTTACAATGTCACCTTCACAGAACACCACAGGATAAAGGCTGTTTGTGTAGTATCTTACGGGCTCAATAGCAATGATCTTAAAAGAAAATATGCAAACGAATAAATTCATGTAAGGCAGCCGCAACTGATGGCAAGATTGACTATTTGAATAATACTGTTTAAATGAATTTGAGAAGAGCTTTTTACATTATTGATACAAACAAAAATGGGAAAATTAAAGAAACTGGGGGATGCAAAGTCCGCTTTGAAGAAGGAACATTTTACCACAGTTTAATACAGGAACATAACCAAACAATGAGGTAAATGGGCGGGCCAGTGAAGATCGGAAAGTTTGAATTTTGTAAGTTTAATATATGAGGAAAAAATATTTCGAATGGTTAGTTTATGATGATCTGGGATTGGCGAATGGAAAATTTTGCATTGTGGAACAAATACATATAAATAGATAACAATTAAAGCAAACTTATTTAATTTTGAAAATTGGAAGCGTTGTCCTTTGGTCAATATTTGTAGTCGAATTCAAAGAGGGAGATATTTGCTGCAGGATGTGTTCAGATACAACATTCGATAGTGGGTTTAAGTCGAGCGGAGTATATATATAATACTTTAGCTTGGTTCATGAATGTTTATACGAGTAAACGTGTTCAGAACTGTAGTGTTTGTACAATAAAGTTATCGATAACCTTAACTTCTCAGTCATAAAAAATGATCATAAGTTTTCTTAAGGACATAAGGGGGTTATGAAACTCGACAAAATGATAAACAAGTTTAAAACCTGTTTTATGAGTAGTGAATTGCACATACATACTCGAGACCTAAAATTTTAGAATACAAATAGGGGTCAAAACTAAATTTAAACAAGTTTAAGCTATGGAACTTGAAATACAAATTTGTGATTTTATACGGTTTAAAACTGTTGTTAAGAAGTAATTATGTAAATAATTTCAACTGCATGTAAGTCGACGAACAAGCCAACAGTTGACAAAGAGATAATGATGTTTTATGTTGTACACAGCCTTTAGGCTGAGCTGACGAAAAGGGGAGCAGAATGCTAAAACTGTCATACGTTCCGTATAAATAGATTATCAATGTGCATATTTTCGTCTGAGACGCTAAATATGCCCCCATAAAAACTGTTTGTGTCACGGCATACGAATCATTATATGATAGAGGCAGCCTGAGAAACAGTACCTCTGTCAGGGATGATCAATATCAAAATATACTTCGGCTGCCAGCGGAATGGTACAACAACTTACATGTATTAATATCACCACATGCATGCACGTGCTGAAGACTTAAATGATAAGTGAAACTATTTGCTTTGCACATTGAGCAAATTGAAAATAAAATCAATTTAAAAATATATAAAAATATAAGAGATGGTACACATGTAAAGATTTTAAAATCATTATTAGACTAAATTGTTCAGAATGTGCCTGTGTGTATTTCTCAATCTATGTTTTGTTTGAGTTGAGCATGTACTGATAAAAAATCAAATAGCTAATTGCTTTTTCATGGCATAAGGCTCTTATAAAACCATAAACATTTAAAAATGCGTAAAGTTTTCCAAAAAGTATTCAATAATAACAATGTAAAGTTTCACTCTTTGATTCATGAGTAATGTCATTTTTTAGAATACAAAACAAAACTTTATACTAAGTCTCATTCATATTATATGCTTAATTTTGTTTTCCAAATAAAAGAACATTGAGCATAAGAAGATTGATGTAATTTTATCCTTGAAAAGGAGACGAGTCCGAAAATACGAATTAAAAACAAAAATTTACACAGAGCAATAAAAAGATCTTGTTTTACTACCATTTATGGACAATGGTGTTTTATAAAATGGTATAAATAGGAAAAAAAGGTGATAATTTAGTTTAATATATGAACATTGTAACCGTGGTATCATTAAATTTCGCGAGGATTTAAATTTTGCGTATTTCGTACAAGATTTGATACTCAAATTGTAACCCCAGCATATATTTGTGTGATTACCCCACGTCTTAAGGAAAAAAAAAATTTTGCAAATTTATCCCCGCGCAAATGTGTCATGAAATAGATGGAAATGGAACTTTAAATGCCACCGATCATGACCAATATGACCAATATTGCAGGCTCGGTTTGATTGAGCATGTTCATGGGCATACATGGAAATGCATATTACTGCTCACTCCGCCTCCCCGGGTTGAGCGCAACTCTACACCAATAAACAGTACAATTTCGGATCAATCCCAAACGATGGTATGCATATGGTGGTGAACATGGAACCTTCAGTGCGTTTTTTTTTTCAGATTAATACCATTCCATGTTCAGCGGCGTATGGTGCCCAGATAAAATAATCTGTTTGCCCTAATAAAGAAAACAATGGATGAACTAAACAGACTAGAATTTTGACAGAAATGTCTTTTGCACCAATTTTTTTACGAAAATAAATAAATGATACCACCATAGTTACACGAATCACATCACGTTAACTGTCTCATGGCACAGGACGAGTTTTCCAGAAGGAAATAAATGCATAAGTTACCTCATTTGTGGTCGCTGTATTGTGTTGAAGTATAGATTCGACAGCTCTGGAACCATTGGAGACCAAAATATATGTGGAGGGTGTTATCTAAAAATGTAAACGAAATTTTAGTTTTAATGACAATTTATACTGTAACCACTAATGTTCTATATTAACTACAACTAAAAGATCTAAGCGTCCTACCCGCATCCCTCCCGATCAGTAAGATTTTTCTAAACATGCGTGCCTTATACTAGTACATATAATCTTTAAATATGTTTAATGTTTACTTGGAATTTAAGCAGAATCTTCAAAAGCGTTTGACAGATTGTTAACTAGATGAAGCAGTAACTTTGAAAGCAAATGAACACGACAAAAAGCAAAATATTGCAAGCTTGGTTTGACATGTTTGTAAGCAGTTACTGTAATGGAAATGCAGTAAATGCATATTACTGTCCGTGCCACCTAACTCCTGGTTAAGAGCTTAATTGCTCCACGTTATTCATAAAACCTATCGGTAAATTAAAAAATGGATACCGATGTGATATTCTTCATGTTTAATGATTAATATGGTGATCCACAGGATCTTTATGCTTACCCCTTGTTTGCACGACGTTGGCAGGAATAGCCGGTGCAAATTCAATCACGTAAAATTAGTCAATGCATTCAGGACAAACATGGCAATGAGATCAGCCGGGCAGGTCTATTAACTTTTGATTAGTCGGAGCAGAAATATGGGCCTGAGGGTATTAGAACTATAAGCGAGGGTCCGATACATCTTCATTAATACCTCCTTGCAAATTTTGGAATTCCTGAGAGATTTTTGTGCATTTATTTTATTCTCACATTCTCCGACTAAAATTGATAAAAAGCAGTCTTTGGCGAGACATAATGTACAGCAAAAAACACACAAAAAACGGACCCATCGCTTACAGAACTAGTTCTATCTCGAATTAAATTTGGGGCCAGCTAAAAGATCTCCCCTGAAGTAAAATATTTAGATTTTGACGTTAGTTCCGTGCAATCTTTCAAAACAAAATCATTAAATTTGGATGACTCTTTAACACTTTTCTGATTATGCTTGTGTAAAACAACAAGACTTTTAGTGCATTCATTATGTTAATTTTAAAGACAAATTTACAATTCGTCTTACTAATCTACACGCGTATTGCCTGTTAAGCAAATGCTAGTCATACGAAGTTTATCTTATGTTAGTCTAGTGTGCAGAGGTGGGCCAAGACAACATTCCTAACCATTCTGTTAACAAAGTAGGCCGACGTACGAGTGCACAATGAAATCTGCTTAATTCATTTTAACGGATATGCCGTTAACCATTTGTTTTTCAACCTGTATGAAATTTATAATATACCAATACCTTTTATAAACCATAAACAATTACGATAATTCATCTAGTTAATATCATTTTAAAAAGTTTAAAGTTTGTATGAGGTTTGGCTCAGTGTTAATATATACCAGTAAAATTAACGAAAAAAAGATTGATTTACGCAGATACAGAAAATATAAAGAAATCCGCATTATGCGCTTTAAATAGTGTCTTTGTGAAAGATTTGTGAAAGAAAAACGCCGCAGTAATGAAAACAAATTATTGTTTGAGATCTTTCTATTTTATATGTACAAGATAAACGCAAACTTTGCCAAATTACTGCCAATTTTGCCAAATTACTGCCAATAAACATACTCAATCACACGAGCCTGTAATATTTTCATTTTTGTCGTGTACGGTTGCTTTTAAAGTTCCCTTTTCATCTACTTTATTAGGGTATGCTGACTAATGTTTCGTTTTTAAGAGAAACTATCTTTATATTTGGTAGAATACAATGTATAATATTATGATGTACATTTAGAACATGATCTCTTCCGACTATAAAATCTGGCATTTATGTTTGATGATTCGCTGATACGGTACATCACCAAGTACATAAATGTCATAATTATTGTAAAAAAGGGCATTCATAGAATTGCATCTACATGTACATGAACATAACTGTATAAATTTTGCTGTAAGATGGTGGTTGATACACAAGAATTGTATGCAGGAATTTTAGTGTTGGGACGCGTGAAACCATCAATAGCTGGATCAAACACATGTATCGACCATAAATGTAGCAAAGTTATGAATGCATAAAATACGACCAATATAAGGTCGATCAAATGATAGAGCGAATACTGTGAAATTTTGCTATACCCAGTTCTAAATTCCTTCGTTAGTAGGGGCTGTTTACAGACGCCTACCCTTTAAAAATTTGGTTCGAAAATAACTGTACATCAGGTATTTTTATTCTCCTAAATAGAATTTTAAAGGATGGGCCCCTCCCACAGGCAATGAAACATACCTGGTATAAAATGGTGTTTGTTCTTGGAGCCAATTATCTAAATGAGTTCAAGGCACAATAATGGGCATAGATGTCACCTTTATAATGGTCAAATCTAATTGTTTTTGAGGTTATTATCAGCAAAGCAGTCCTCTGTTAAAATAAAATTTGTATACCTTCCTATGGAATATTGTGCTTTTTGTATTGTGGAAAAAAACTTATATATTACACAGTTTTCGAGGTATCTCATACATTGCTGTAATTCCGTTTCTATATTTAACATATTTAACTTTTAGGTAAACACTATTGAAATACATTGTTGTGTTGGTCCTTTTATCTTGGAAAGATACATCGCTGCTTATGTTCTTTCAGAACGATCATTTCAAGAAATAATACTCTCATACTTCTAATCAGATATAAGTTTAGGAATCATGTGTTCTAAATTTCATCATCATTGAATTTCCTTCAAGTAGAATAATCCAACGTTATGAAGATTTAATCGCTAAATTTACTAAAATACCGATTTAATTTAAGGAATCATGGAAGCACCTTAAGATGCCAAACGCCGCTTAACGGACTTACATAAAACCGGTTTAAATTAATATCTGATTGAAAAATTAGATCGCACACAAAGAAAATCAGTTTGGTTAAGAAATTTAATATCTTACTTTTTAAAATAAATTTCTTTAAATAAGAAACAATAACAAGTATTGAGATGCTAACGCTAAAACGGACTTAAATAAACCGGTTTTAATTAAGATGGACTTAGATCGAGACAATATAAGCATGAAATCACATGTGATAATTCACGTTGACTAGATGATGTTTAAGATAATAACTAGGGCAAGTCCACTTGATATTATATTTCAAGATAGAGGACACGAGTGTTAACTATTTTATTTCATAGATAGAGGACACGAGTGTTAACTGATTTATGATGTTGACATTAAGTCCTACCTATAGGACATGTGTTCTTTTTGCAAGTACGTAATCATTTGTATGCGGTACTTGATATGATAAGGCATTTAATAATTCGGCCGCTTAATGCAATAATGGTATATCTCTTTCATATTTCAATGGTCTTTATACCGTTTGTGCACTAAAGTGACATTATGCTTACTTTAATTTCAGTTCATTCAGATGTGACACTGTCTGAATAGCTCTGATTAATGGTCTTGCATATTCTTATTTCGTTTTGCATATTTATCACGTTCCAACTTGCATCGGCTTAAAATTAACTAATGCTTTATATAATGACAGTCATTTATATGCTTATTAGCAAAATCATCGACACCGTGTATATGTGCTTTCATGTGTATGTATAATTATGTGCAACATTGAGCAATATTGTAATTGAACTTGAAACTTAACAATATCGAAACAGTTTCAAGACAATAACATGCACGTAAACTTGGTAAAAGAAAATAAGTAAACATTTAGCATATTGTATTAATCTGCAGGTATGTCAGGATGGACGATGGCAAAGGAACACACTAAAGGCTCCGATCGTATTATTTTAATTTCTCAGCCTAGGAAACTACGTACATGTATACTGTTCAAACTTGCATACATGTACCATCGTTTAAGATGGATCAAAATTGTACTGTTTATTGGTGTAAATATTGATTTGCGCTCTACCCGGGGCTAGGCGGCGTGGGCAGTAATATGCATTTCCATTACTGCCCATGAACAGGCTCAATCAATCTGAGCCTGCAATATTTTCGTATTTGTCGTGTTCGATGGCTTTCAAAATTCTCTTTTCATCTATCGGAACATAATAAGATACAGCATTTTTACTTCTTGTTTTAAGAATTAACCAGGATTGAAATCTCTACATTCCATCTGAAACCAATGGTATTTTATCAAAATAATAGTAAAAACAAAAGTCGAAAATCGTCAGTGAACGCAGATTTATGTCTCCTTATATAAATATGAATTTTCCAGTACTTTTAAACAATTTTTAGCAATAATAAGATTGCATAGCTGTTACAGATTTTGCAGCAATTTATGCCCATTTCGGTATATCCTCTTAAAAAAAACTTCGGTCGCTTTAAAATTTTTGACTTAAGGTTATACCCAATCCTCAGTTAAATGCTCTTTGGAGATTTTAATGCCTTTTTTATAAAAAGAAGTAAAATGATGTATCATATTGTGTTTCAAATTTGAAGAGAGTTCTCAATTGCATGAAAATCAAAATTAAAAATTTTATGATCGTTGTATCAAGAACATTTTGTTAATTTTATAAATATAGAGGATATTCGTTTGTTTCATTGAACTATTAATTTTATTTCATATTTTGTGCCTTCAGTCAAACAAATCTAGAAAGGCAAAGTGTTCTAATAAGTTACAAATAGTACTTCGACAAAACTGTGAAAATTAGTTATTTTTTCACAGTTTCAACATAGTGAAAAAATATTTCACTGAGAAATTCTTTAATTCAGTGGAAAACGTTATTATAAAAAAAACCAATCAGAAGCCATGATTTTCAAGTCAAAATACCAGGTTTAAATAAAACACTTCGCGTTGATGTAGTGTGTATTGGGAATTAAGCACATTCTAGTGCAGATAGGTCGGTTAATATATAATTCTGAAGGGCAAAATAAATGTAAGACGCCGTTATCTGGTGACCTAAACTGTTGCAACCTGCTTGTTTAAAACTGTTAATTTATTGGTTAAAATGTTCTTACAAGAAAGATAAGCGTATTTTGATATACAAACCGAAGGACTGCAGCCAGTCTATACGATAAGAGACATGAACTTTGATTGAACCTTAGTGGTCAGTCAATGTTTACGTGTGTTAATAATAGCACATGCATTAGACCAAGAAAAAGGTTTAATCCATTGCATGTTTTAATTAAGCTTGTCTAATTATCAACACTAAAGTCGAAATCATTATGTTAAATAGTTATACATATAAAATAAATTTAGGTAATAAATTTTTAACTCTTTATATTAGAACAAAACGCAAAGTTCACATGCAAACCATTCATTGAATTATTTCATTTATATTGTCTTTGGGTTTCGGATATCAAATATGATTTTTCTTAAGTTCATACAAATAAATCAAAAGACAAACGGTTGAATTGTATAAAACTAACTTTACTTATTTAACCTGGTTAATTCTCTACAGCAGTGAGAACAACAACACGTTAGAAACTCTGCTTTCGTTATTGATTAACGGTCAATATTATATATCGTGGAAGCTATGATATGACATAAACGTAAACAAACGGACAAACTGCTGGCAATAGTTTTAATATTTACCTTATATCGTACAGATATATTATCCTTTTTTAAATATTCCAAAGCATTTTCATTTTCAGTTTGACTAAATTTAAGAATAATCATTTGTTGTTTATTTAAAGTACTGTTAGTTAGATTTGCAAGTGATAAGCAAAACGTTAAACTAGAAACGAGGAATATATGCGAAATCCACTTTTTGTTCATTATTGCACGAAGAATATAATATCGTTCCATATTTTCTGTATGTTTGTTTACAAATATCTTCAATATTGTGTTGTAGTATCACTTAAGCATGTCACAAAACCGCTATCTGTCCCGATATTACGATATAACGCATACAGTATCGACTATGTTAGCCTTGACCTGAATTTCTTAAAATAGCGTCAGATTCAATTTGACACAGTAACGATAAATATTTAGCGAAATGCTCAGTCACTCAGCGTTAGTGTTCGTTAAGTTCTATTGCTTAGTGTGTTTAGTTTAATAATTTATTTTGGGAGCTGATTTCATTATTGGTTAATTCTGCACGCCATGTTATCCGTTGAACTTTTGACCTAGGAGTACTGGTGAATATATAGGGCACCGATTATTGTATTTCATTTCCTTAGTGCAATAACTGCATATCGCCTTCATATTGCAATGGTACTTATACCGTTATTGCACTAAGGTGACGAGTTGTCATTATTTAGATTATATATATCTACTATTTAATGGTGTAGATTTGTTACACTTCGATTTGTAAACCTCAATTTGTATAATAGTTATTTGATAAAAACCTTAGTTGGTGTAATAATTATTTTATTCTTCCCATTGATTGATAGAATGTAACAATCCTTCAGTTTTCTTGTTTCTATTTTTGTAAGCAGGCACATGCATTACGCCGTTATAAATTCGGAATCGGAACGTTTAGTATAATAACTGTTATTATTAATTAACTAAAACAATATTGACACAATATGTACAATTCGGTCCACCTTATATGGGTTGCACTCAATTCATATGAAATTTCAACAGGGCCAATACGAGATAACCTGGGCCAATACGGGTTTTACTGAGCCAATATGAGATCGCATGATTCTGATTGGATAATGAACTGGTCCAATATGGATTAAATCACTTCCTTTTAAAAACAAAAATGCCGCCATTTTGGAATTTCTAAGTCGAATTTTTATGGATAAAAATGATAATAGTGTGACTTTGGACACGAGGTGCATTTATTCAAAGCGGCAGAGGATAAGTCTATGTTGCCGCTTTTGGTCGTTTCTTTCTGTGTAATGAAAATCTTTGAGTTTATCTAACTCATCAGTACAACAACAACGCGGATGTCTGCAGCAAGAATTCTTGAAACTAAAAAACAGTGACTTTTAAGGGATTACTCTTGAAAAATTTTGCAAAAAGGATCAAAGCTTCGTTTGGATAACTTACAGACATGATAAATTGAGTATTACATGCGGAATTCGTGGATGGAATGTGCGAAAAAAGAAATTTTTTTGGATATATTTGGATATGAACTAAATTTAGACTGGAAGAACAAGAGAGTTGGCTGCCACAGTGTGTAGGAATGTTCAGGTTGTTTTTATATTCAAAACAAAACAACCTTCATATCTGCATCTCCATGGTAGCTTATATCATCCAGGTCACTACTGGACATAGACTCATTGAAGATGCCAGACATTAGAATCAGAGTTGACACTTCATCTCTTCAGGCCGGTAAATTAGCAATTCTAGAACTATGAATATTGTGTTAATTAATAAAATTGTCATTAATCAAGTGAATTCATATTGGCCTTGTTATTGGGTCTCGGGCAGTCATATTAGCCCTCGGCCTTCGGCCTCGGGCCAATATGACTACCCTTGACCCAATAACAAGGCCAATATGAATTCACTTGATTAATAACATTATATTATAAAGATAACATAAAACTAAACAGAACATGAAATATATATGACTTTTCTCTCAGAATCACGCACATAATGCATCAGAAAGCACATAATAAGCAAAAAAAGAAATTAAAACGAGCAAATGAATGAACGACAGGAAGAACGTATTATTTAATCCATAACTCAAGTTTCTCTGATGAATGTACTAATGTGACCTACTTTTAATTAAACCTACATTAATTTTGTTGAAATGATAAAGTAGCCTGAACGAGAAAGAACTCTATTCAATGTAGAAAGTCATTTCTGTCCAAAAAACATTTTAATCTCCTACACCCAAAATCATTTTATAAATATCACGTACAAGAATCAAACAACATTATATTTTCAATAAATTTAAATTAATTAAAAATTAATTTTGTCATTGTTTAGTCAGTACGTCTTTCAGTCGCTGAACCGTGGTTTACGCACTGAAGGTTAGGTATACTCTACTGAAGTGAAAATTGGCGACTGGAACATTAAAAGACAATAGAAAATATACTGGCTACAATAAAATGTTTGTTTTTATGTATAAAATATAAATAAAAAGACAAAGCAAACTTATTATCATACAACTCGCTAGTCTAGGTTTCCTTATATCCTTTCCGCGCCCGACCCTTTTTTACGGACGGACGTCCATAACACATTAGAACGTGCAGAAATTTTGAGCTCCCAAAACCCGACACTGATTTCTTGTCAGACACCCATAACGTACAAATACGTAATGCTTGTTTCACGATTTTTAAACCCGTAACATAAATCTACGTAGAAATTTTAAAATTGCCGTTGATAAGCGTACATGTTTGTTTGATTTTCAACATGATTAGAAACCCGATTAAATAACGGTTAAACACGTTATTTGGCGTTACGGTCTTTTCCCCTAAAAAATGTGAAATATGCATATCAAGAATAGTTTTTTTTAAAATCCAATACCTAAGTAATGAAAATTCCGTAAATCAATTAATTTAATTAACAGTCATTAACTTTTATGCCATTGCAAAAATGTGATTTTAAAGTAAATACTAGGTAGATGTAGTTATTTTTTTTAATAATAAATAACTGTTTTGGAGCCACTTTTTTATTTTTACAATGAAAGATGAAGAAACAGCAACACTGTTATTAGATTTTTTTTCTTAAATTTGGACTTTGATTAAATTACTTATTTTCTGATCAGATTATCTAAGTCACAAGTAAACAATTTCTTACCATATGGTATCTGAGAGAAAATATGCGATGCATTCAAAGGATTAATATACTATGTTTAAAAATACTGATTGATTAATGATTCCGTGTTCTTCTTAATAGCCACCAAAGTAAGGACTTTTTAATACAAAGAAATAAAAATCCACGGGTTTCCGACGAAAAAACAGGGTCGGGTTTTGAAACGGGATTTTTTTTTACGTTTAAATACGTTTCGGGCGTCCTCCAGTAAAACAGGTTCAGGTTTTGAAATTTCAAAATTTTGTCACGTTTAAATACTTTATGGTCGTGGAAAGGATATATTCATCTTCAAGGCTGATGGAGGAAACCTGCTATCATTAATACAATAGTTAAGCTTCTTGGAAATGTTTAAATTTTCATTCATCGGCTGGTGTTTAATAGAAGCTAGATTTATCAAACTAATTGTTAAGCAAATACCACAGCCCTATTTTCTCCGGCCAGATGTTTACCATTACTGCAAAGATTACTTGTCAACAACAAGACGCCTGATTTAAACCATTTGTTTCTGTAATGAATGCATACACCTTTTCGGCACTTCATTGCCTAATAGAATGAATAGTAGAGAAAGCTAATAATACTTAACATTCAATCGGTCTGTGCCCAAGATCATAAACTAAATCTGGAGATCAGTCTCAAATCTCAAGCATCTCATTGGCTGAAATGGCGACCAGTCGTCATTTCAGCCAATCAGATCCTTGAGATTTGAGTGATCTCAAAACTTAGTTTTATGATATTGGGCCCTGGTTGCAGGTATCAATGACCATCTTGGAAGGTCGTTGAGCACAATACATATATTTGTGTAAATATTGAATAGCGCTCAACCCGGCGGTAGGCGGCTTGGGCTGAAGGTTATAAAGCTGAGATTGGAAACCAGTCTCAAATCTCAAGCTTCTGATTGGCTGAAATGGCGACTTTCCAATCTCAGCTTTATAACCTTCAGCCCTGGGCAGACATATGCATTTTCATTACTCCCAATCAAACCAAGCTCGCAATATCTTTATACTGTGTTCGGAAGCTTTTAAGATTTCCCCCAACATATTTAGCGATTTTTTAAAATTTAACCGATGCCTTTTACCTGTACACAAAGGCTTTTAAAATTTTCAAAAACATCAATCTATGTTTAGGTTAATAAAACATTAAAAATGTTTTTGAGCATTTATTTTAGGGTTTCCTATTGACCCGAGGGATGACAATTTCACTCTTACAATTTCAAAAATCCTAGTTTGACCCTTCAATTTTTAACTGAATGATAATATTTTCCTTACATTAGAACATTGTTAGCTATTTCTTGGCAGAATCCCATAAAATGATCAAAATGACCATTGGAGATTCAACAGCATTCTATAAATAATTTTTATCTTGCTCAATCGCAGATATGTACTAATATGAGCCGGTACATGTAAAGCTTCAGTGATAAGGAAACATATACTCAACAAAAATAAAAAGTATATACCTTTCTACCTGTAATTTTTTAAAATTAGAAAAAGCAAAATCGAAATTCTTTCTTTGAACAGATTAGCATTTCTGTAATCATTGCAGAGAAACATAACTTTCTTAAAAATGAGCAGTCACAACTTGGTTATCTTTCCCTTTATATTAAAGGGGGTCTCAGGAAGAAGTAAGTGATTCCAAAATAATATTCACATTTATTAGAATAAAATAAATTTTCCAGTTCTTGTCGTCAATAAAATCACAAAACATTTATTAGTAAAACAACTAGTCCTCGAAAAGCGCCGCTGGAAATTCCAACCATGTGCAGTTACCTCCCTTTAAATTAACAATAAATTGTTTTAAATCCATTATCAGTTGTTATTTGTTAAGCATTTGCTCCGGTCTTGTTGAGGAAAATTATGCTCGTGAGAATATAAACTTAAAAACAAATGAAATTAATTAATAAAATACAATTCCAAGCGCTCCTGATTAAATGACAATATGTCAATGATAATACAAGCATAAAAAGTGGATACTTTTTATTTTTGTTCAGTATATAATATGAATCTTACGTGTACCGTAAAAACAGTTCCTGTTCAGCATCTTTTGCTATTGAATGACATGTTTCGAATAAATCAGATTGGTTCAGGCAACTCTGAGTACACATACAGTGTAACACCTGAACTGCATCCTTTTTATCATCTTGCACACCCAGAAAATGTTTTCAAGCTGAGAATGACATTTAATCATTTCAGTTTCATGGTGTTGGTTGTTTCGCCACAGGTTCTCTTTTCGAATATTCTTTGTGGTGTCTTGTTTAAAATGACCATCGTATATATATAGTTGCTCTATTTTCCTCTCTACATTTGGCTGCATAGGGAGGCTGTGTTTTCTGGATTATAAGTATCATTCACGTGTGTTGGGTAAAGATCGCGTGATCCAGCCCGAGTGAAATATGCACAAGGGCGGTAACGAGGCTTTGCCGAGTTACCGCCTAAGTGCATATTTCACGAGGGCTTGATCACGCGATCTTAACCCAACATAAGCGAATGATACTTTTTCTTGCATACCCTATTTATTTTGCGCAATTTGGTGCATTTTCCTGTAAAATTTTCTTTGCACTACTTTTTTATAGTAGCGGAGTGATATACGAGACATTCTATCGTTTATTCATAAATGCGTCACACGTCGTGACGTCATATAAAGCGCGTGACTCATTCTACACGGGGGGGTGTAGAGTCAAAATTTCCTACACGGGTGAAAACACCGGATGACCTGGTCTGGTATGCAAGAAGTGGCTATTCCTGATATGCATATTTCACTTTCTCATCATAATAGCAATGCATCTACGTATCAGTATCGTGGTATTAGCTGATGATCCAGCTCCCCGCTCAACGCTGATAGACTGAGCACTGGTTATTTCCAGGGTAATAAATCTTATAAGATGCTATTACTATAATTATACAGGGAACCACCAGATTAAGCTTTTTTACTTGACATGCATTCGAGTGGGCTCTGGCCATAAACCCTCGTTCATGTAGTTTGACAATACTTGGAACGTTAAATAAACTGAAAAAATGTGTACATGTATAACTAAACAGTGAAAAAGATGAAAAAGGAACTTTGAAAGCCACCGATCACGACAGATATGAAAATATTGCAGGCTCGGTTTGATTGAGCCCGTTCATGAGCAGTAAAAGAAATGCATATTACTGGCCATGCCGCCTAGCCCCGGGCTGAGCGCAACTCAATATTCACACCAATAAACTGAAAAGGTTCAGTGGGAATAATCTCGATATCACTAAGATCTGTCTGCTAGAGTTGTCGCTTACTCGTTCAGAGAAAAAAAAACCTATGCATGCTTGGTCTATCGTTACTTTTACTGTTTACTGTTGAACTTAAATCGACTCTGCAATTCTTTAAAATTTATTTTGTTCAATGGCTTTTAAATTTTCTGCACCCTAGAACCTGGTTTAAACCCCCAGTGGCAATTTGTTTTGCCACTGACCGCGTTCAAAGGCGGTAATCCCAAAGTTTCTCTTTTTCGTTAGTTGTTTGTGGCGTCCTATTCGAATTGACATACTTATAACGAACATGCTCTCTCTCTTCCTTTCTTCTTTTTCGCTGCGTATGGAGGCTGTGTTTTGTGAGTGTGGCGAATCCTGATATGCATTTATTACTGTTTTATTACTTTTGTTTAATTGTGGCACAATTTCAGTGTTTGTTCAACTTCCAATTTCTAGTTAGTTTTCCTTGAGTCATTTTTAAGGAAAATCAGTTTTGAACATGAAATCTTCGATTTTTCTTCAAACAGTACGTTTGGCACTAAGGACATTTTTAGTGTAAGTTGACCCTAATCTGCACGAGAAAGGGCGTTACGAATTATTTAATTGTCACGTTCTAGACATCAGGGATCGGTTAGTTAGATAAAGCAAGTTTAACGGAGAGAAAACCGATTTTTTTAAAATTTATTGTTATTGGCTGTGTTTAAGTTTAGATAATAATGTTTGTAGTTTAGATCTGCTTGAAAACTCTTGTTTTTCATGTTAAAGTCAGTTCATTCAAATTAATTTGTTTTCTATTTCAGATTTTAAAAAGATGTGTAAGTACACCAAACATTTTGTTTCTTCATTTGAGAAAAATTGTGTCCGTTTTCTCAAAATCCCTCCAAAATGGCCGTATAGAGGGGTCTAATAATGAGCGATTTCTCAAAAACAAGCCTGGAAAGCTATATTTTTCTATATATCATTTTGTTTGTGAAGCAATTCTCTTTAATTGTGCAAAGTTTTAAAAAATTCTGTCCGTTAGAACTTATTGTCATATACTCCTTTAAATGAAGTTATCAGTTTCAACTACCTCCCTTGATGATTATATGCTTATTTCAAACATTGCAGATTGTCAATCATTCTGGGTGGCAGTATATAGACTGGGGATATTTGTTTTTACCAGTGTAAGATAGAAATATATTTCAACGAGTGAGCTCCGGAATTCGTATTTGCACGCGTTGCGTAACCGCGAGTGAAATACATAATTCTAGAGTTCACGAGTAAAATATATTTCTATCTTTCACTGGTAAAAACTGTTTTTTTTTATTTTATGCTTTGAGTTTACAATTAACGTGAATTCGGCAGAAATGCAAGACATTTATATATCTAATTTCGAGCCCGTTTCTAAACGTTCTCATTCGGGATGTTCTGAACGTTTTGGTACCAACGTGAAAAAAAATCAGTGAAAATAAACATTATATTCCACTGTTTGAAAATAGTGAATTACCATTTTTTTTATTTTACCGGGAAAACTGAAAAGCATAAAATTAATTGACATTTTTATGGGGATACCAATAATATGTACTGTACTGTGTCTGCGTCTTGCAGGATTGTCTTAGTTTACATGTAGTCTCAACAGAGGATTACCTTCACATAAACTAGCTAAAACATCATCGTTTGGTTAAGTGTCAATATTATAGTTATATCTGCATAATGTAGCCTTTGGTATTCGCGAGAAGCAGACAACTTGGTCTGAAGTGACGGGTTAAGTCTACGAATCTCGGTGGTGGGTTGGGAGGTTGGGGGTGTTGGCTCGATTTCAGGACAGGGGTATATTTTTCCATTACTTTTCAATGATTCAGTACATTCCGTGTCCTTAGTAAAGCAAGTGGTCAAAACCGCAAGGCAAGCGTCCGCTAAGAGCCATACGCGCATCTTTGGTGTGCCTGCATGCGTGGTTTTATAGTCATTAAAAATCAATTGTAATTAAGGTTTGTCTTTCAAGAAGAAACACAGCGCCTACTCAAAAGTAAAGGAGAATTGAATCTGGATATTTATCTCAAACTTGTGTTACATATAAACCAACGTTTAAAATACATTAATCCAACCTGGATCACTTCACTAATTGATAACTTTTAAAATTAGAAAATTGCCATTTAAGTTTGTTTCAATTGGATATTCGTCAAATATGTCACTCTTTTTTCTCTTGCAGATCAGCTTTCGGTTTTTGTTTTGGGCGCATGCGCACTATCAGGTAATAAATAGACATTCAGTCTGGCAATAAATGTTATCTGTATTTTGTAAGGAGACTAAGATTGGATTTTCAATTGATTTATAATTTTATGAAGAAATATGCTGTATATAGAAGATCATAATAGTCGGTCATTCTCGTGATTTTGTTATACATGGTATTAATTACAAAACCAACCCTCGATCCAGTTAAATTTAAATTTAAATCAAAAATGTTATTCTGAAAGGGTCATTATGTTTAGCCAGAAAGCTGGAAAACCCTATGAGGCAAGTTTATATCAAGTCACTTTATGCTTACCAGCAATCCCAATGTTTATAAAAATAATTAATAATTAATAATCGAAGTGTAATAATTTAGTCCTTAAACACTTGTTTTCATACATTTACGGTACATAACGTGACGTACTTAAGTAATGATTATGACGACAATGATGAAGATGATGATGTTGATGACAATAGTTATGATTACTAATATGTACTTTCACTGCTGCAACTAGTACTATTACTACAACTGTTGAAATGTTATTATTATCAAGATAACTATTTATTATTATTATTTTTAAAATTTATTTTAATCATAATTATTATTTTATTGTTTCAGTCTTATGATTTAGAATAAAACCCAATTGTTACAACAATTAATTATTTTCCAATAATAATAATAATAATAATAATAATAATAATAATAATAATAATAATAATAAAATACTACTACTACTACTACTACTAATACTACAACAACAACAACAACAACTACTACTACTACTACAACTACTACTACTACTACTACTACTACTACTACTACTACTACTACTACTACTACTACTACTTCTACTACTACTACTACTACTACTACTACTACTACTGCTGCTGCTGCTGCTGCTGCTGCTGCTGCTGCTACTACTACTACTACTACTACTACTACTACTACTACTACTACTACTACTACTACGACTACTACTATTACTTATAATAATGATAATAATAGTAATTATAATTACTATTTTTATTTCTTTTTATTATATTCTTATTGTTCAAAAAATTACTTATAATAAACAGTGTATGCGCAGACACTTTCCCCAAGCAACACAATTCTGTGCCGTTCGTGCAGTAGAGCCACCAACTTAGGCGACTGCAACCAACTGAGGACATGTGATAACACGCTAGAGGTGAGTTAATATTCATTGACCGATATGGTCACAAAGTAAATTTTAAAATGTAATTAAAAAGTGATCTATCTAAATCAAAGCGAGAATGGAGGCGAAACTTTTAGACCTATCATTTCTGTTTTATTAACTAGCTCTTTCCTTTCTGTTATTTCCACACGTTTTCTCGTTTATTGCAAACCAATTCTTTCATCTGGGGAACATACGCCGCTGAACATAAAATGATATTAATCTAAAAATACTTCGTAAAAGGTTCCATGTTCACCGCCATATGCATTCCTTCGTTTGGTATGGATTAGAATTGTGATGCCCATGAACAGGCTCAATCAAACCGAGTCTGCAATATTTTCATATTTGTCTTTTACGGTGGCTTTCAATGTTCCATTCAACTCGAATATGTTAAATTTTGCCTCTGTTTTAAAAAAGTTAAATATATAGGAAACAGGATTGGTTATAGTCTTAGTCTAATTAAACGAATTATCTTATTAAAAACGGAAAAATATAAAAATCATGTGAATATTTTGAATTTAAGGAATGTTACATGGACGAGCTTATTACCGACCAGTTAACCGTTGTGTACGATGCCGGTTGCAGAGCGAAGGATGTAAGTTTTTAAAGGCCTGTGTTTATATTTTTTCAAAATAAAATGGTTCAAACCATATATGCTTTTGTATTTAATGTTGTTGCTTACACCTCTACGAGTTTACAAATTAACCGTTGCTGATTTCTGCCAGTTAGTGTTGGGTATTGATTTGCGTTTTGCAAATCCATCAACAACACTACCCATCAAAAGGACATTTAAAAAATACGCACTTTATTGTTGTTATGGTAGCACGTTAATGTCTTAACTAAATTGTAGGTTGAAATAAATTATAGTCTTGGGAAATATCAATTGTTTAAGTGGTGTTCTGAAATAATGACTTAACCATGATTTAAAAATCTATTCAAACTGCCGGTGAAGTCACCCGATGCCTACAGAAAGGCAAAAACCAATACCAAGTTATAATTAAGACAATTACTATTATATTAAGATTATTGTAGTATGAGCAAGCCCGTTGTAGCCGTGAACATCTCTACTGTAAAATCAGAAGACCAGCAACGTTCAATACGTTTGATTTTTTCATTCCTTAAATTCTTAAATTAAAATAGATCGTGTCGTGTTTGATAACTCAATCTCGTTATGATATTCAAATTAAAAAAAAACTCATTTTGGCAGGTTACAACACGCTTAATTTAAAAAGGGATTTTCCACAAAAGTTTCGCTAATTTTAAGTACATTTTCATGCTGAAAACGTTGTGAAATCGCTAATAGTTTTTTTAATGTCAAAGACACAACACAGAATTTTCTTGTCTATATTTGTTGATATCACATAAAGAAAGTCATGTGAAGAACATTTATCGAGAAAAATCAATAAAATATCCTCCCATCTCTCAGAACGTTCTTAGGAAGCCAATCTTTCTAAAACTGAATTCTTAAGAACACCAGAATAAGCTTTAATAAAATCTTGTTATATAAAGTAACTCTTCATAATATCACATATCATCTGCTATAGATGATAATAGTTCATGCAATAAATTTACATTATTGGCCGTCTATGAACAGCCGTCAATGTGCTTTTATCAACCAAAAGAATTAAAAAATAAAGAAATCTTTCAAATCAAAATGCAGTTTTATAAAAATTTACACATTAAATGTTATCATTATTATGCATATGATAAGAACAGTAAAGAACTGTAAAGAAAAAAAATATAGCTATCTTGAATTTTCCCTAAAATTCTTTTTACATCCAAACACAAACAAAACAAAACAAAATATCAGTTGAAATACCCACATCTGATATTGGCAACAATTTGTTGTGTGCTTTTTGTCTAACCTAATGTATACACGACGGGTCTTTAAATATTACTAGATGATTACTAATATTTACATCTTTTCTGAAAGATTAAAGGGTTCCTAAGAAGGAATTAATGATTTTTTTAAAGAATGTAATAATTGTTCTAAAATATACTTGTTATTGCAGTATTTGTATTTGTTTAAGAATTATATAATTCATTATTTCTTGAATTCGCTTTCAGCTAGAGGCAATATCATTTGAAATTCACATTTGAAATTCACAGTAGCGCTATTTGTGCAGTGTGGCTTCCGTAAAAAGTCTCCCCATGCATACAGTCAGTACTGTTATCAGTAAAATAACCTGTTACCGAAATCGTGCAGTGATAACGTATATCAGGGCTATCCGATCAACCTTTTTGGTGGTTGTCCCGGTTAGCTCAGTTGGTTGCGTCATCGGAATTGCTGGGCTAGGCGCTTTCGCCGTGACGGTGCGGGTTCGCTCCCAGCTAGAGGCAAAATCATTTGAAATATTTCAGGTGTGTGTCCACGGTATTGGAAAAAGAAAGAGAGGAGACTTAGTGAGCTGCTCAAGGTAATAGTCTATAATTACACGTGTATGTTTAAGACAGCCAACCATGAAATGAGTTTTACTTGTAACAGATATAATTGTCAACTCTGATCAAGTTTGAAAAATGAAGCCATTTTATCATAGTTAATAAAAGTATTAGTTTTATATTATTTATTACTGTCACATCATCACAAAGCTTTGGAAATTTGAAAAACAAATTGCGCATTTAACAAGTGAAATATCTAAACAATACCAGATGGTATACAGTTGTTGATAACATCAATCTATTCAGTCAAACTCCTTTTAAACATATCGCAGGAAATGTAAAAACAATGAACTTATTTAGACAAAAATATAGATAGCTAAGCCATGCTGTCCGCATTTACACTCTAAATTGTACTTTAAAAAAAGTGCAATATGAATATCAGGAATTGCCACACTCGTAAAGCACAGCCTCCCCACGCAAGAGAAAAAAGAAAGCAGGTTTAAAATATGTTTGTAAATTCAAATAAGACGTCACAAACAATTAACGAAAAAGAGAACCCTTGGGGTTACCGCCTTGGAACAGTCAGTGGCAAAACAAATTGACACTGGGGTTTAAACCAGGCTCTAGGGTGCACAAACTCACACTTGCCCCAACAGGTTTTCATATCAACAAACAAGTACAAGTTGTATTGGTGAAATAACTCCAACTCTCCCATCAGCTTTACACTGTTGCATTCAAAAGCTCACTCACACACAGATAAACATGAATCATGATCTGCTTCTGAGACTATATGAAAACAAGTCTTTAACGAATCATGCTTAACAAGCTCGTCCTATTATACCTTATGGATAAACTGAATATAAATTACACAGACAGAATCGCTCAGGTAACTCCGTGATTACCCGCAAATCTTCAATGTTTCCAAATTGAAAAAGCTCAACGCATTTGAAAGGTTGCAGGATCAGTGCGTTCAAAATAACTTGCACTTCCTTTATTTTTAGAAGCACTGAATATGTATCATTAAACGCAAATAAGCGAAGGGAAACAAACAATAAAATTAACAAGGAAGTTCCATAGGAAGCGACTTAAAACTCCTTCTGCCTTAGAAAAAGCATCTCCGTTGACCATTTAGATGAAAATTCTGATATTATCACACATTTTTTTTACATTATCTCAAGCTAACTTCATGTAACTACAAAAATCTGAAATAAGAAAACATTGATACAATAGTACTACAATTTTATAAACAGAAACACCCTTTTTGGAGCTGAGCACAATAGTCATACGGGTCATAAGTAACCATATGAAACATAAGTACGTTAATCGGTTTTATGAAACAAACAAGATAAACGAACTTGTTAAAGGCTTGGCGGTATTATATCGAGATTCTTTTCATTTTTGTCTTTTTAATGTAATTACTATGGGAAAAATATGATGTCATTTAAGATATATTTTTAAATGTTTAATTTTAAGTTGCTGCAATTTCGCAGACGATTGCAACAAGCGACTGTGTAATATAAGAGATGGTGAGTAATTTAGTTTTTTTTCCTTTTTAGGGCTATACAAATGTACTCCCGCATTTTGAACGACATAAGAGCGAATGCCATTAATAAAATTGAAACTTCTGATCTGCAAAAAAAAGATTGAAAAAGAGAACATTGAATGCCACCAAACACGATTCATAAGTATTTTGCAGACCCTGCTAAAGTCTGTCCATGGGTAGTTATGGTGATGCATAATACGCTGCCTTGCCCTCGGGTTGGGAGCAACCCAATATTAACACGAGTAACAGTTCAATTTTTATTTATCCCCCCAAAAAAGCTGTGCTTATTGCGGTGAACATGGAACCTTTAATGTGGTATTTTCAAAATAATATTATTCTACGTTCAGAGGTGTAAGGTTCTCAGATAAACGGAAACCGTTAGCGGAACAGCGAAGAATCTTTACAGGGATCTTAAAATATTAAAATACGAATCCTACATATCACAGAGAATGAAAACGGCAAAATTAAAAAAACTGAAATATGCATATCAGGTATCGCAACACTAACTTAACAGCGAAGAATTTTTACAGGGATCTTAAAATATTAAAATACGAATCCTACATATCACAGAGAATGCAAACGGGGAAAATTAAAACAAGGCAGTCGGAACGACAGAAATATCCTCCGCCGCATGCAGGAATGTTGGAAAGGTTAATTGCAAATTAACAAATATATCTCCAACAGTTTGGAAGTTATGGAGAAAATATGAAAGACATGGTTAAACATGAACCTTCTAAGACAACTAGTGACCTTTACCTTCAGCCGGTCAGGTTGAAACATGGGCTCTGCAGATCATCTTGGTGGAATGAATATTTGACTAAAGTTTGATCAAAGCCATGGTGGAACGTGGGTTCTGCACATCCCGTTTATAGGCCGAGCCTTTAAATAATGTTTCTTGAAATTCCTTCTTGGGGTTCAGACCGGACACGAAATACATGGTTCATATCTTGAAACACCACTGTTGACCTTGACCGGCCAGGTTGGAACATGGGTTCTGCACGTCGTCTTTATGAGTACAACATTTGACTAAAGTTTCATGAAATTCCGTCTAGGGGTTCAGAAGATATGAACCGGACACGAAATACATGGTTGAAATCTTCAAATACCACCGGTGCCCCTTGACCTGAGCCGGCCAGGTTGGAACATGGGTTCTGCACGTCGTCTTGATGGGGAGAACATTAAGTAAAATTTCATGAAATTCTTTTTAGGGGTTGAAAAGTTATGGATTGGAAACGAAATGTGCGTACACGGAAGGACGGACGGACGAACAGACGGACGAACGAAGACCATTCCTATATCCCCAGCAGCTATGCGGCGGGGGATAAAATGTGAAATATGCATATCAGGTATAGCAACACTCTCGAAACACAGCCTTCCAACGCAGCGAAAAAGAATAGGAGAAAAAAGAAAATTTTGTTATAAGTACAGTCGGACCTCGTTAATTCGAACTTCGATAATTCGAACAACGCGATACCTGTTACAAGCAAATATTAATACGTTTTTTGATCTTATTAACATCTTAACAGAAATATAATTAAAGAAAATTTTAAATAATTAAGACTTGCAAACTAAATTTGCAAACAAAAATTGTGCGAATTAAATAGAAAACGACAGCCGACGCTCTCTTTTCGGGAAGCGATTAGTGCTTTGGAAACGATGAGACGGTGCTCAGAATATCAGGATAATAGTTAGCGTGAACTAGAATGTTGTGCAAGATGTACAATGTTCTGATGAAAAAAAGACTTTGTAAGGCGAGCGGCCATTCAAACTAGTATGACAAAGTTTGTAGATTAAACATCTGTGACATGGAGACTTGTGCTATTGTTGACTTCGTACTTTATTTATGTCAAAATGTATTCGAGTTACGTTCATGTACATGTATATATTTGAACATGCATATTATATAGTTTTTTTATCATACAATAAATAACAAATATTTGTTTTGTCTTTTATTTCACATACAAAAGATAATGAATATCAACAGACATAAAAACATGAACAAACAATATCCACTTCCGCCGGCCGACAGACTTTCGATAATTCGAACTCTCGATAAGTCGTTTTTTCCCGGTCACGTCGAGTTCGAATTATCGAGGTTCGACTGCATGTCAATTCAAATAAGATGCCACAAACAATTAACAACATGAAGTATTTCCTTGGGGTGATCGAACAAATTAATATGAAGTGTGATTTTAAAGGCAAATATACGTCGTGCAAGTCTTCTCCTTTATGACCTGCAATTTGCCGCTGTGGTTTTACTGTAATTTGCTGCAATTGATTTACTGTATTTTGTTTCAAATGATTTACTGTATTTTGTTGCAATTGATTTACTGTTTTTTATTGCAACTGATTTACTGAATTTTGCTGATTTTGAACATCAATCAACTTCCTGGGTTAGCAGGTCGAATTTTTTTGTATTTGTTATTTTAGTCCACATCAATAACTCTCAGTGCTATTCATGTGGCGACACTATGTCTGATCAAGGAGGGGTAAAAAATCCAAGAGACTGTATCACTTTAACAGTCTGTAACTCAAACGAGGTACGTTCAAAATAATTGCGCCAGTCGGCACATAAAGTCCCAGCCTGTCACGTTGGTCATGAATCAGCCTAATGAGGATTGTAACAACTTGTTTTAAATACTGCGAACCAAAAACCTATATGTTTGCAGTTGTCGTATTTTTAATCTTTGGGGTATATGTGAATAGCATATTGCTATTTTTTCCTACATAGTAAGTTTTAGTAAATGACCTAACTTGTTTCTTAAATGGGACCGTCAGACTGTTTAAGTAATGGAGGTCTTAATATAAACGTTTGAAAGTTGCCATTGGAAAACTTATGGCAGACATTAAATTCAGTTAAATAATAGATAGCCAGACAAACTAGAACTTCTGCTTTGTATAATATTGTGTAATGCAATATTTGAATGATTGTTATCATTGTATGTGTATTGTGGTGACATTTTTAACTTCTTTGCTACTCTGAGGAAGTGTGTGTAAAAACGTGAAATATGCATATCAGGAATCGCCACACCCACAAAACACAGCCTCCCCACGCAGCGAAAAAGAAGAGAGGAAAAGAGAGCATGTTGTTATTAGTATGTCAATTCAAATAAGACGTCACAAACAATGAACGAAAATGAGAACCATTGGGGTTACCGCCTTTGAACGGTCAGAGGCAAAACAAATTGCCACTGGGGTTAAAACCAGGTTCTAGGGTGCACCAACCTTACATTTGCCCCAACAGGTTCTCATATAAACAAACAAGTACAATTTGTCTTGGTGAAATAACTCCAACTCACCCATAGTTTTCTGTTGCAGGTGTGCATTGTCCAGCAATCAGATACTGGTAGTACTGATACGTTCTTCTACGGATGTAAAAGCAGATATGTGTGTTATCCTGCTTCAGATTTGTAACAAAGTTATACCCTTAAAGCAGATGAAGAAATGTTAACCGTTTAGCAGAAAGCAAAATATTAACTGTTTAACAGAAAACAAAATATTTTAGCGTTTAGCAGAAAACAAAATATATACCGTTTAGAAGAAAACAAAATTTATACTTGCGTTCTTTTTGACATAGCATAACATTAAAATTACAAAACTATCGCCGAAGAAGCATTTCGGCTAAACGAGGCTCGAAATGTCAACAATTGTTTTCTTGCTGTGACAACAGATTTATTTTTGCATATTTCTGTAAAATTTTCGCATATTTTATGCATACTTTGCTCTTTTGGGGGTATAATGTGTCAAAACTATCGATTCGTTCTGATAGTTTGATAATTAAGGCTTTTGTTCAATTTATTTTATCTTTTATTGCAGCAATGCATTGTCTTAATGAAGCTCGCCTACCAAACGTATAGGATGTGCACAATGAACGACACAACTGTTCTTCCGCCTGGTAGCTTTGTGTCATTGGAGACCTGGTGTAGTCGTCAGACACGTAGGGTAAGAGCGGCCACTTTATGCAGCTCCTGTTGTGGTGATGGAGGATGCAATTACGGAACCTGTGTAGAATTAAACGGTAAATTGTCTTCTAAAGGTTGGAATTTGTGGTTGCTTTGGCACATTATAACTGAACACATATAAATGATCCAGTACTCTTCACTGCGTTTTTCAAGCATGAGTGAAAGTTTCGACTTTTGTTTTATTTTTGCATTAAAACAACAGTAGCGTCTTGTTTTTAAAATGACACTTAGAAAAGCCTGAGAAAATTGAGAAACATATTTCTTAAAATAAAACGCTGACGTTATAGCGGTTTCGGGTTTTAAAACGGCATTTAGAAAAGCGTGAGAAAATATAAAAAATACAGAAAAAATAACGACGACAAAACAGCGCCAGAGTCTTTAAACGAGATTTTCTTTAACAAGAAAAAAGTAAAACAGGAACTTACTGTTTTACAGACGGTCTATTATTCATAGACAACTGAACCATTTCTCACAGAATTGTATTGCAATATCTAGCCCATTTGTTGATTTTGGTTCAATGATATTTTGAAAGAAAGCGATCCAACATTCATTCTGTGACATTAAATTTTCAATTTCAAACCTTACCAATCACACTTGTTCTTACAAATTTTCATAATTTTCACTTTTAATAGTGTTTTCACCACATGTTATTTTAAATTTTCAATTTCAAACCTTGCCTATCACACTTGTTCTTACAACTTTTCATAATTTTCACTTTTAATAGTGTTCTCACCACTTGTTATTTGCCTGTCAAGTATGGTACATTTATGTTTTGTTGATTTTGAAGAACAATTCAATATTCTAGGAACTTTATCATTTTAACCACTACTATGGGTTTCAATTACCATACTCTTTACAAAACAACTTCATCCCCAATGCTTACGTAATGAAAGTTTTTACAAAATGTATGATTTAAAAACAACAATATCAATTTATTTTACCACAGAATTGATGAAAGCGGTATTATGTCTTGAAGACATTTACGCTTCCTCTAGTTCAGGTGAACTTAACTTTGAAACCTTTTATAACATGATAGGGTAATCATTTTAAGACTAATTTTCTGGAATAGCTTACTAAATAGCTCATGATTTGACAAATAACATGAAAGTGTGTTTCATTCTGTTATATAAACTTAAAAATAATTCTTTATTCACAGAAAGTTTTATATATTTATGAAAAATATCCAATACACTATATTTTGACAAATTACCAGAAAATATTTAATAATAATAATAATAATAATAATAATAATAATAATAATAAATGCTGAATTAACTCCAAATAATGCATTTTTATTTATTGAACACACTGAGCATCTAATCCTGGAAGTTATCAGCTGCTTATCAATTCATTTTATTTTATAACCTTGCTTATTTCAATACTGTTAATAATAATAACTGAAATGCAGCTAAAATCTCATTGAGTTTGTAATTTTGACAGTAATCTAAACACTGGTGATGTGAAAAATGCATTATAAAAACACTACCTGATGAGCACACATGTACGTCCCGCATTTTTAGCTCGACTATTCGAAGAATATGTCGAGCTATTCTACTCACTCTGGTGTCGGCATCCCGCTTTGGTTAAAGTTTGCGTGCAACCTACCTATATCTTGAAAACTACTATAGCTACAGCTTTGAAACTTGGCACACTTGTTCATCATTATGTTTCGAGTGTGTATGCTAAGAACCATAAGTCTAACTTTCATTTTGATCAAATAATGGCCCTTTTTCGACTTAGAATTTCAGGTTAAAGTTTGCGTGCAAGCTACTGTACTAACTCATAACTTCAATACTACTATTACTAAAACTTTGATACTTGGCACACTTGTTCAACATCATGTCCCAAGTATGTTTGCCAAGAACCATAACTCTAACTTTCATTTTCATCAAATAATGGCCCTTGTTCGACTAAGAATTTCAGGTTAAAGTTTGCGTGCAAGCTAGTATACAAACCCATAACTTCCATACTTCTTATACTACAGCTTTGAAACTTGCAACACTTGCTCATTATCATATCCCGAGTGTGTATGCCAAAAACCATAACTCCATTTTGTTCAAATTTTGGTCCTTTTTTGGCCTACACACTCGGGACTTAGAATTTAGGTTAAAGTTTGAGTGCAAGCTAGTTACTTTCATAGTTCTTGTACTATAGCTTTGAAACTTCAGACATTTGTTCACCATCATGACCCTGACTATCTATTCCAAGAACCATATCCTTTCTTTATTTTGATTAAATTATGATCCTTTTTCGACTAAGAATTTCAGGTTAAAGTTTGCATGCATGCTAGTTACTTTATACTTCTTGTACTATAGCTTTGAAACTTGTTCACCATCACGACCCTGACTATGTATGCCAAAAACCATAAGTCTTTGATTTTTATCAAATTATTTCCCTTTTTAGACTTAGAAATTAAGGTAAAAGTTTGCGTGCAAGCTGGTGAAAAAAGCAATATATGCATATCAGGAATCGCCACACTAAAAAAACACAGCCTCCCCACGCAGCGAAAAAGAAGAGAGGAAGAGAGAGAGAGAGCGCATGTTTTATATAAGTATGTCAATTCAAATAGGACGCCACAAACAATTAACGAAGAGAGAACCTTAAAGTTTGGGGATACCGCCTTGGAACGGTCAGTGGCAAAACAAATTGCCACTGGGGGTTTAAACCAGAAAGCTCATAACTTTCATTCTATTAAAACTACAACTTTAAAACTTTGTATACCTTTATTTTATCATACATCAGGTTGATGTTTAAAGGCCCATAACTCATCCTTGCTTTTTATATTTTATTCTTGCCCTTTTCACTTAGAAATTAGAATTAAGACTGAGAAATTAAGGTTAAAGTTTCAATGTTAGTGTTTCATATTAATTATTTTAAGAAAAGGTTATAAACAGATGTTCTTATCATACTTTGGTTGAAAGTGTTGAGTGGTTGTGGGTTGGGTGGGGGCATATACTGTACTGTACTGTACTGCACTGTAATGTACTGTGCTATGCTATGCTATGCTTTGCAAAAAAAAACGCCAACAACAACACCACCACCAGCACTACCACCTACAACAACACCACCACCTACAATAACACCACCACCACCACCACCACCACCAACAACAACAACAACATCACCAAGAACACTACCAAGAACAACACCAACAATAACAACAACACCAACGACCAACAACAAAAACACCACCACCACCACCAACAACAACAACACCAACACCATCACTACTAACACTAACAACAACACCAACACCACCACCAACAAAACCACCACCAACACCAACAATAACAGCATCACCGACAACCAACAACAACAACAACACCCCCAGGAACAACAACAACACCAATAACACCACCACCAACAACACCACCACCAACAACCACAACAAGACCATCAGAAACAACACCATCACTACCAACACCAACAATAACACCAACAAAAACACCAACAACATGAACAACACCAATAACAACACCACCACCAACAACAGCAACCAGCACCATACTATACTACACCACACCACACCACTTGAGGTGGGCAGGGATAGTGGGTTGATGGGTGTGGGATCAAGGGTGTATGGGCTGGGTTGTGTAAACCCTCTAAAAACCTACATAAATAAATTAAGTGTAATTGATTGATTTCCTAACTTGGATTAAAAAACCTTTTGTTCATATGTGTGTGTTGGGTTGTCATAAACTCTTAAATCACTTCCCAGTTTAAATGAAGCCTAGTTTAAAATGTGCTTAAATATGTCTGACTTTTCGAACAGTCGAGCGTGCAGTCGTTTCCGACTGGCTCTTGTTTAATGTTGCATCATGTTAAGAGACTCGGAGATCAGTGGGGCAAGTGGTTTACACTAGTGATCACATAACCATGGTTATCAACCAATAACTATGGATATCGAATGTAATGTGCACTTGGCAAAAAAACTCTAGATATAATTCAACATCCTAGGTTATTGTCTTGTATCTCTCTCACTTTGACATGTGGTTTGCCCAAATAATCCAATACCTATAGTCATGATAGTTGCATGTATCGACCAATAACTATGGATATTGGTCCGATTCATAATTCATTTTAAATCATAACCTTGCTTTTTCAATGTTTTTAGAAAAGACATCTAATAACTGAAATTCAGCCAAAATCTGATTGAGTTTGTAATATTTTCATAACATTACACGAATCTAAACTCTGGTGAGGTGAAAATTGCATTATAAAAACACTACATGTTAAGTACATCCTGCATTCTTTAATGTTGCATCATTTTAGGAGACTTAGAGATCAGTATGGCAAGCGATTCGCACATTTGATACAAGATCTATGGTTATAGACCAATTACTATAGATATCGATCCGATAACCATAGCTTTTGTCAATAACTAGGGTTAACGTCCAATAACCATAGTTATTTGTGAAAATCCTAGATATCGGCTGATAACCATAATAATTCTCAATAACTATGGATATTGACGTAAAACTTTTGTTACCGACCAAAAACCATAGTTCTCGGCATTAACCCTGGTAACAGTGATTTCAATTTATGCAGATTCTTGATGCAAGCAAATTTCAATTTTTCCACTTTTGACTCCACCTTATTCTGAGATTGGGGTCATTTTGATGCAGAAGAATTGAGAAAAGTGTTCAAAATTTTATGTCTTTTGCAATTTAAATGTATGAAGCAAATTTTTATTTCAATTATGAAAATTAATTTAAAATATGTTTAATCGATTCTGTAAATTATAAGTTAACTGAAAACAATATATGACTTGTGACATCTGATTATGGCCCCTTTTAACCGGTTAAAACCGTCCCGGTCAATACTCCCTAAGTGGTCAATTCTGGTCAATTGAACTTTTTTAAAAGGATTTTCATAAAACAAATGAAGAAAACAAACCATTAAACTTTTATTTAATTTCTACTTAAGAACTAACTTTACTCGAACATGCTTTGGCGTTAGAAATTTTCTTATTTCCCTCAGTGGATGAGATCGTAAAATCCCCAAACAGGGTCTTTTAGCTTCATTCTGGTCAGTTTTTAGACAAAGTGAGAATTTTTTTAATTTTAGTGTTTTATCAAATATCAACAGAATGTGTCTGTAAGCGTACTGCCCAAAACTGAATGACCATACATATTCGCACAATACACATGGGCTGTTTTAAAAAAAATGGCTGGAAAAGTAAAAAAAATAGTGACAAATTAAATTTCATAAAAATTTCAGTAGAGAACGGAAAAGATTTTTGAAATCGGTAAACTGGTTGCTGGGATATTGTCGTTTTGGCTATTTCAAAAATGGTCCAAACAAGTTTGTACAAAACCATATGTTTGTACATTCTTTACAGTGATCAAAATCAATCAAGTAAGACAGTGGCAGAATAAAAAATTAAGGAGCTTTATTGACCAATATTATATAAATCACAAGAATTTTAATGTATATGTTTCTTATTATTTAAAATTTCAGTTAAAATACATGTTGAACCATCAAATATAAGTGCTTTAGAACTTGTGGCATCACTTAAAGATAAAACATTCATATTTTTAAGAAAGCGTGTCACACTCCTGACAACCAAATTCGTGCAGTGTACTCAAAAATGTTTCACAGATTCAATTCCTGTTTGTCACAATTTAACAAAACATGACATAGACTTCTAGGAAAAAAATATGCTCTTGTTTTCATGTAAAGGGTGTGTTGACAGAATATTGTAATATGTGCATAATGTCACACTCCTGACAAATTCAGCTGATATTTTCTGAAGGCATATGCAGACAATTATAATTTCAATAAAGGTGATAATACTATAATTATTGCATTTAGAAACATTAAACTTAATGATAAATAAAACATTTCTTTTGTAATTAATCTTTAAAGCCCTATAAATTTAGATGTATAATTGATTTTCTTGAGGTATTTTCCTATCTACCGCGCTTGACGTAATAGCATAAATTTTGATTACTTGAAGTATAATATGCTTAATTTTATCATAAATTGATGCCTAAAAAAATCACCATTTACTAAAACATCACTAAAACTTGTCTTTATTTAAGCTTGTTGTAAAATGATGGTCTGAATAAATATGATTTTTAAAAGTATCACACTTTTTTGTCAAACTCCTGACAATTTGGCCCATTGTTAGAGTATTTTTTAACGGATGGTGTTATTTTGATAAAACTTAACAAATCTTTAAAGGGCATGATGAGACACCTGTGCAAAGTAGGAAAATGGAACTAACTTTTTGTTGTAAATTTTATATCAGGAAAACCCAAACCAGCCATTTTTTTAAACAGCCCACATGAAAACTGGTGCGTTAAACCAATGAACAAAATAACTTTTGATTGGTATATTAGAAAGATCTTACCCAATCACTTAATTCGCTTTACTTAACCGTCGGAAAATACATTTCTATAGTTTATTGAACTTGGGAACATGCCAATGAAGATGTTGTGTTTATTTATCAAATAAATGATGTACCATTAAAAATTATAGGTAAACGACAAACCAATTACGTTAATTAATTCATATAAATAAGTTCTACAAATTGTCACTCATTATGATTGAATGACTTATTTTAAAGGAGTACATTTGAGATAAAATACTTATAAATGAAATTGCTACCTGTTTTGAAGATGAACAACAGAGATTGACTCGTTGCTTCGATATCGTATGAAAGACGGTCGGGAAAAGATGATTGTTTAAGAATTTTATGCAAAATGGTATTATGTGTGTGGCCTAAATTGATTGATTTACTCCATAACGTTTAGATGATTTTTAAACCACTGTTATGTTTGATCTATACTGAGCCAAAATAAAATAACACGGGGAAGTCCTATTACAATAATGCCAGTGAATGCAAATATATTATTGACCACCAATATGTTCATCATGGAAGTTGTTTGTTCAGTATCTCTCGGTTAAAAAAAATCTTCCCGTTTTATCAAATAATATGAGGAAATACCAAATCTTATATTAAGGATAAATATAATAGCAACAATGTACATTTATTGCAGTTAGAAAAACTCAAGTTTCTGTTACGTTCATTTCTTATTTGTACCATGAACTATTTGTAAATACAGTAAAACTTGAATCAAAGATACCGTATTTGTGATGAGTTGTGAATGCACTATCAAAATGGATTATTACTGAATATTATACAAACCTGTAGTTCTTAAATATGCACACTACTTTTGGCTGATAGGGCGCGAATACAGGTTCAGTAACTTTGTGCTATTTATTTTCTTAGAGATGGCTTAGCAAATATATGAGCTGTGGAATGTTTACATAGCAAGGCTGGCGCCAAACATATCGACTTAGCGGTGTGAGCGAACCATTGCCTAATATATAATTCACACATAATAAAATGTTGTTCCGTTTAAAGTATTTCGTACTTTCTTACTCTGCGTTCGGAAAAATCTTTGGTGCATCTTTTATTGATTGGCAATATTCCAGACAATTCCTCTATACACTTAACTCGGTCGGTATTAACTTATTTGTATTATTTTATCATTTAAGTTTGTTATATAAGCTTTTTAACACCTATACCAAACTTACAACATTTTAATATCTTACTGTGTTTCGTTTTAGCAATGCTTTGTTCTCTATTTCAGATCGATTATTCATACTAGCCGACCACGGAAAATTCAGTTTTGATACTCTTAAGATGTTGCCATAAAAGTTAATAAAGATAAGCTTGAAATAAATTTCATGGTCGGTCTTCGGGACTTCTTACTGTACCACTAAATGTCACAAAATGTCACTGTCATCTTGTTGACCCGGTGATGATATAATAAGCAGCTCCCTACCAGTACGAGAAATCTTTTTTTTACGTCTTGTTATAATCAAGGAAATGCTCTCAAATGAAGGAAGGTCATGAAACTTATCTTAATTTCCCAAATAATAAACTGGTTTCGCGCATAAGAACTTCAGTCTATACCTGACTGGCTCTGAACAACGAAAAAGTCAGTATTGCGAATTACAGTTATGTTTACCAAATCTTTGAAAGTCATTTGGACAAGTTGACAATTACCCCTTTTAGGAATAGCCATGGTGAAAATCCTAGCAACTCCACTCATCCACACAGCCAAAACATATGGAAAGAAAAGAGAGCATGTGGTCATCAAATGATCTATGTTAAACAAGACACCACAAACGATTTTAGAATAAGAAAATCACAAACAATGCTATTGAGATATTGAAATAGATGAAAAAAGGAACTTTGAACTTGACACTATAAAACATATTTTAAGGATGTGATCGGTTATCTACTTAACCTATTAACCGCATTTTTAACGATTGACCGATTAGGATTTTCAGGTTAGGTTTACATTATAGAGATCAAGAAAGGTAGAAATCCAAGACATTTCTTGGTAGCTACTTTAATACTTTTACATTTGTGATATTTGCAGAATTTGTATCCTGATTTTTGATATCGTTTTCCCTCATCCCCGGATGGTGACACCTTGCAGAGGCTAAACGATGAAATAATCATTGACCAGTTATAATTATTTAATAACATTACATATTTAATTGTTAGCGACATCGGGAAAAAACAAACTCTTCAGTAATTTTAATTAAAAATTATTCAAGAAAGCGCCCGTTTTCTTGCAATAAATATATAATAATGAGCAATTTATAACAATCGCCACTGAAATTTGATGTATTTAGCGTGTTTTTTTCTGAAACAATCAAACACTTAACGCCAATGCGATTTTCGCTGATTAAATTAATTATTACCTATAATTTAACGATCTGTATAAAAAAGTCTTATTTCTATTAAATCAAAATTTATAAGATTAACAGTAAATGCCTCATACCGGGTATGTCATTTTCGTTAGTTCCTCGTTTGTTGAAATTCCAAAAAATAAAAGGGATACCCGCCCTGCACATTGCCAATACAGATTACGGAGCGTCGAACATTGTCCAAGCGTGGTAGAGACGATTTATTGAAGACTTCAAAAACTTCGCCATATCGAAAGCCTTTTCATGTTCATTATCGTCGGTCATCCTGATGACCGACATATTATAATGGACCAAACTTGAACTTTGAAGGGTAACACCGGTTAACAGCGGCACCGGACGTGGTCACTTTAGACAAAGCCGCCCGTCTAGAGCTTGGGAATGCTATTCCGTTCCCCCTATTTGCAAGAAAAGTCTTCTAAATGTTGATGAATCAATATCTGGACGTTGTAGTAACATCAAATCAGAAATTGAGCCGATATATAACGACATGTTAAATTATATAAACATACGTGTGTTGTATTTTCTACAGGGTGTAGAAAAAATGTTATGCGTCGTTTTTTAGAAAGTCACGTGATGAAAACATTCATAGCAAAATATTATTTGTGTATAAATTGAACTGTTACGTTATTTGATTCAAACAACTGTTCAGGATGATCCCATATATGAAATAGATTCAATCCGTTATATTGACTTTGTTGGTCAAAAGCAAGACATCGTTTATGTTTTTCTTAGAGACTAATGAATATCCGGGCGTGCTCGATTGGGCTGTCGGAACTGTGCCAGAATCAAATTCCGACTCTTCCACAGAATCTGCTTGACTGTTTCACTGCGCATGTCTGTACTTTCAGCAGACAGCGACAGTAGTAAACCAATTTTGTCTGGCGATAATAGTCGCCAGAGAATCCTTAGCGAGCTTCAGTTATCTTTCCTCGAGGTTTAAAATAGGCGGTATTCCCCAAGCTTGCAAGTAAAGTACATATTGCTGCTGGAGATTAACAACACCAGTTGGTGTTAGATTTAAAAATACAACGAACTCGGAGTCATATTACAAGATGTATGTTTACCGTTATCACAGCAGAGTTGCTGATAGCAATTTGATGCCACTTAAATGTCGGTCACTGATTTATTGCCATTCATATGTTTGGAATGCATATTATGATGAGATCTGTATTTGTATTGTTACGACGCTTGTAACCACTGCTGGCGTAGTGCGTCGGGGGTTTAAATGTTAACCATTCGAGTTGCACAAATACTGCACACTGTTTGCCATATCCTGTCGTTCAGGGCGACGTTTACACCTTCTAGATGCTGGTTTAATACAGTATAAGCTGTACCTCTTCTTTTCTTTTTTACAAATGGTTTATATTTACTCTTTATTCAAGTGTTATGTTGAATTATTGTAATGAGCAATAGGCTTAGTTGATAAGAAGCTGGAGAAATTTTTTAAAATAGATACAGAGAACAGGCTTGACGTAATCCAGAAGCCAATCAGAGACCTCTAGTTTTTTGGTTTACAACAGTCATTTATTTTCTGATAACGACGGAAAAAGAGTCTAAGAATCTGCCAAACAAGTGAGATTGGATGTCGGAACAGAATCATAATAGGTTTTTATAAAAAGTGTTATATAATTGCATGTTTATTATATATATTGAAGTCTAAAGAACTCCTAATGGTCTTAATAAGCCATACTTCATAGTTCAACTAAGTTTTCCTAGTTTTTAGATCAGTCAACAAAAAGCAATATTTATAATTTACTGAAAAATAACACTATTTCTGGTATTTATGTTGGTGAAATTCTTGGCATAGTACTGAAATGTAACCATTATCTTATTTTATGGCAACAAAACCAGTATCTAAAAATATTTCAGTTTGGTGCAGTATAAAACACTGACCGATTCACACCACCTATTTCGATGGAATGGGTAAAACGCTGCCAGAACACAGTTCCGACGCACTCGATTGGAGTTCTCCCTGTTCTAAATGTCGGAATTTCCAATCGAGCACGCTCCGACTTTTGCGGGAAAGGCTGTCTGTAAACAAAAGTTTACAAAAAGCTAGTCGGTCATTAGCATACACTTTCAACCAAAAATGTATTCCAAAATCTAGAGTTCAACAACAAAATTTCGTCACTGTCCTAGGGTGGGGGGATGAGCAGCCTGACAGGGACTAACATTATTAAATTTACTATTCTGATCTTCAACAATTTCGTTAGAATGCTGAAAAACATGTAATATTGGTGGTTCTCGCACATTTTCCTGTTTTTGTTTGTTAGATATAATGATGTCAATTTCAGTGTATGCCATGTTAGATGACATTATGCGGGTTTCAAAAAAACTCATGTCCATGCATTGACTTTGAAAATTGATGAACACTTCTACCCATGTGTTAATTTAAAAAATTTCTTTCTTGTGGTATAAATCACCAAACATACGGTCGTGAAACAGTAGAGGCTTATAGTAAACGAGGAGATGTTTTAAACAAGCATTTAGGAGGAAACGAATTCTCAGAACTTGCTTAATTGTCAAAATATTGTCTTTTAAAGAGAGATTTTGCTTTTGCCCTTTCCAGTGCAAATGTTGCGAATGTTCTCAGAAGTTAACGGAAGTTTAGCGAAGTAAGGTGATCATTGTTTAAAGTAAAAAAAGGGGGGGGGGGGTCAGCGATTTTGCCATTTGTTTGCGATTTCCAGTGCAAATTTGGTGAATGTTATCAGAAGATACCGGAGGTTTAGCGAATGTGACATGGCCATTGTTTAAAGTAAACATAGGAGATCAGCATGGACAATATTTTTATCTAATATCATAAGTGTAGTCAATTGGGCGGCGCTACGCTAAAAGACAGTCATCAATACGACCAATCAGCTGCGGACGAGAGAGATAAACGACTAGGATGGCCACATGAGGTTATGATTACACATTCAGCGTGGAAGCATCAATAATGATTTTGTTTATTGAACTTGTCTGATATCAATTTATAGGATAAATGGCGTCACGTTACCTCAGTTACAAGTACTTAGTTAGTCAAGTTTGTTGAAATATAATTTCAATCCATAATTACACACTTTTGCATTTCACGAGGGTCAGGTATAAAACGCAGCTATTCAACGCAGACTGCGGTAACGCAGACTGCGTTTTGTGGGTATAAAACGCAGCTCTGCAGCTTATGTTAAAGTATGGTAGATAGCTAGAAAACGCAGCCGAGCTGCAATTCGACATGTTACATAGATGAAGTGTCTAAATGTTGTTGTTTTTATTATTCGCTGTATGTAATATATGCAGAGTGAAGATAGATGAATTAAATAAATGGAAAAATACGTTTTCAATAGGTTATATCAATTAACAGTTTTCATCATTGATGTAACATTGTTTAAAGAGAACAATATACATATGTTTAAAATATTGATTCTTTTGTTCCTTTTGTTTGTCGGTTAATCAGACAATCATGCATACATAATAAAAGAGGTAGAAAATAATTGGAAAAACAAATCAAAGACGAAAATGATTTAATTTATAATTTGATTATTCGCAACTTTACGAAATAACGATAATTGCTATTCAATAAAGCCTTTTGTGGATACCTAACAAATAAGCAAAGTTGCAGATTTCATTATTGGTGTGAACTTATTTTTAGCGAGTAATGTACGTTTATTAAAAAATTTGTTTTTTTCTATTGATAGTCGGTTTATCAAATGCGGTAATTAGAGAATGAGAAGATACATGAAAGACTAAGATGCCTTAATTCTAAATTTAATTATTCGCAACTTTTAAAACAATCGGCCCACTCTTGTAGTAAATATTGCCGAAAAAGGATTAAATGGAAAATTGTAAAATATGTGTTGGTGAATTACTTGTGCTTCTCATATCTGTGTTAAAACAATCTGCCTACTGTTGTAGTAAAGTTTGCTTAGAAGGATTAATTGCATATAACTTTAAGGATTGTTATCATATAACCTTTGCTTAATATATTTTTCGTGTTCATACTATATTATCATGGCTCTTGTGTTTGGACATAGCCAAGTTAAGTATTTACACGAGTATGTGGAAATTGACAGTATTGTGACATTATGCTTCCCAGGATACCGGATACTGGACTTCATGGATTTAGATTCAGTCTTTGATATAATTGCATCGATGTCTGTATCCATTTTTCTGTCGTGCAACATTAAAGAACTTATAATTTAGTCGGTACTATATATGTAATTTAATGTGTAATATTTTGATTGTCATTGTAATACTCATGTTTAAAGAATCAACTTGTATTATATAGGTACAAAAAAGATATAACAACATTGTTATACATTCTTAAAAGTACATGTTTAATTATTGGTTATCACAGCGCAAATTTTAAATAGTAACCTTGTTAGCGAAAGTTCATATCTAACTGTTAAATGGTATATTAAATATATATATTGATATTTTTATCAGCAGCTCTAAAGTTGTATAAGTATGTTTTACAAAATTAAGAATAATTAATAATTAAATGTAATTACAAGTTCAAATATACAAAAACTATTGTGTCATCACCTACTACTCAATTGCCTTACAGCGTAAACCAAGGGACGAGTTAGCTCCGCCCAATTTATTTATCATTGTATTGATATCCAGTGATAAGTAAATTGGGCGGAGCTAACTCGTTCATTGGTCAAATGCTGTAAGGCAAATAATTTACACATTTGCACTAAGATTCGTTTTGACTAATTAAATTATTAGATGTACACGTGTACAGTGCCTAACAAAGGACGCGGTGTCAATAAAATTGAAAGAAGATATATATTCAACATTATTTAATCAGGTTTAAATAGTGGTATTAAATAATATCGGTCTGCAGCTGAGTTACGGCATCAAAATTAAAAGACCTTTTCAACTTTTAGTTTATTGCAATTAAGTAACGTGTTATTTTTTTATAAACACAACATCGAATAATGCAAAACATATTTTTTAATCATTTATTGCGTATAATATTATTCTGTTCATTTAAATAAATCAACAATACATTTATTAAATCTCAGTATTTGCTCACGTTTATCGAAATTTTATTTATAATTAACAATAACAACATAAACTTATGTTAACTTAGGTTAATATATTTCTTTGCGGTAAATAAGTTATGGAACATTATTGTTGGGAGAAGTATAAATGGTTTACAATTAACCGAAAAAGTCCCTGTTTTTGTAGATTCTGAAAACAGATGGGCAATGAAAATTCCAATGGATCCCGTTATTTCACCAGCTTGTCATTTACACCACACTCATAAAGACCATTAGGGTTGTTAGTATATTTCATAATAATAAAATTTAATTATTAGACAGTTTAGTAAATGACAGAAAAGATGATATTATCATACCTGATGGACTGAAAATACAACTTTCACAAATTTATGGTCGACAAAAAGAAGAAATAATTATAGAAATTCCCGAGGTAATGAAGCAACCCAATAATATTGACTGTGGTCTATTTGCAATAGCTTTTATAACATCTTATTGCTTACGAAAAGAATTGTGCTTCGATTTAATATTTGATACAAACCGCTTAAGAAATCATTTGTTGGATTGTTTTGAAAAAGAAAAGATTACTGAATTTCCTGTTACAAATAAAACAATAAGTCTACGTAGAAAAAAAGAAAGCACTATTAATATTCAAAATTACTGCATATGCAATTTACCTGACTGTTATGATAACATGGTCCAATGTGATAAATGCAACAAATGGTTCCACAAATTTTGCATGTCGGTTCCGCCTGATATTTCTTCATTAGACTACACTTGCGGGTATGTGTTAAATTATATCTGTCACAAAAACAGTGATTACAAAACTAGTGTATTACATATACATTAAATCATTATAAGTATCTTCTCCGAAATACCCATCTTGTTTACTGTGTATTATGTAAAAACTATTGTTATTTGTTTCGACAAATTCAGGTGCATATTCTGCATTTAATAAAATGTTTTCGGTAGGTAAACTTATAACATTGTCCCAATCAATGATTTATTTTATTTGCCCCATTTGCGACTCTTCAAAATCGTTATCACCTGGCGTCCCTAATTAATTTATTACCGAGTTTGATACTTAATACGCCCATTATATATAATTTAAACTTAACAAATTTTCGATTCTTCAATCAAGTTTTATCGAATGGCCGGAAGTGTTTGAATGCCTAAACTGATTAATTGACTGTATGAACATTACCGTAATTGCGCCACGTCATCGGGAAATATATAATTGCAATTGTTGTTTGTTTTTCTACATTTGTTTATATACTTAAAGAAATTAGAAACGCAACTTCTTTAAACACAAAATATATTTCGTGATTAAAGATGTTGCGTTTTTACTTTCTTTTACTATATCATTTGTACTTGAAGAAATTAGAAACGCAACTTCTTTAAATATGAAATGTATTTCTTGTCCGAAGAAGGTACGTTTCTAATTTCAAGTATATTTGTTGCATTTATTTTTCTTTGTGTGTTTGCATGCAAATTTCAAAAAGTGTTTTCAACTGTTATGTATATTTTAATACTGTAGTATTGTTAAGTTTTGTTACACGATTATGAAATATTTTCAACTGTGTGGTATATATTATTACTGTCATATTGTTAAGATTTGTATCATGATTATTAAATATTTACCATAATTATCTTTATTTGTCAATTTTATGTTGTTATAAAATTCAAATACCTATTTGGTCGGAGAACATCTTCACCAGACAATGGTTCACACCTTCCGCCCATATGTTTATATAAGGCTGCGTTCTGAGCTGCGTTTTCCCTATATGTTTATATTGGCTGCGTTTTCTGGCTGCGTTTTATACCCGACCTTTCACGAGCGCACTATTGAAATAACCTGAGATGCGAGAGTTTAAACCTAGTTGGTTTGATGACTACCCATGTCTTCATTAGTTATGAACATTACATTTTATCTTTTATTCGCAATTACTCATTTAGAGGGACATTTATATACATGTATTATGCTCTTTCTCAAAGATTTGCATAAAAGTGCCTCGTTTTGAGCTTGTTGCACAAAAACTGCCATGTTTTTTTAGATCTATCTATTTCCCTGTCCTTTTGATATCCAAGTTGGAGCTCTAATTACGATGCGGTATTTTATGTTTTTGATATGCTTTAAAGTCTTTAACAGGCTCAATGAAACCGAGCCTGTAATATTTTCACATTTTTCGTCTTCGGTGGTTTTCAAAGTGACCTTTTAATCTATTTTAAGAAAACAAAACTTAAACGATTGTTTTGAAATAGAAACTTGGTAACCATTTTATATGTGCTTCGGTATTTTTATCATTTAAACTTTAACTATTTAATTTATTTTACAAAACTTTCGCCGCCATAAAGTTCAAAACTTGCCCTTGAATATATGCATTATTAACGAAATACGAATTGATTTATTTTGATTCCCATATTCCCTCTCAAAACCGCATATATCTATGCGTTCTCTTCTTGGGGTCTATAGTGAACGGTTGGACTCGTCGCAGTTGCAATCCAAATTGAGTTTTACTTGTAAAAGATTTCCGGGGATGCCCGTGACCCCAATGACTGCTTCCCCATACACATGCAATATAACGGATCTAATTTCGGTCTTGGGATACTAAACGATAACATTATTTTGACAAGAACAGTAAGGTAGACAACACAAGCACTATCATTTCTATGTAAGGGCGATCTACTAGAATATACTGCAAGGAATGCAAAACCAGTCTTTAAAGTAAAGAAAAAGTTGTTTTCAGAACAGTGGCATAACGACAATTTTTATGATGATAGATTAATTTAAATACAAATAGTGCTTCTTGAGTTCCTTTAATAGTTTTACAGAAAATCGTTCAAACAACAACAAAAGATAATAGCAGCATAAAGCTTAAGTGAAAGTAATAAATGCATCAACATCCTAATTTATTGTTTACTGTCTTTTAACGCTCGTCAACTTCAAGTTTGACGAGATCTGCTGAACCAACTAAAACTACATTTTATGAATGTTGGTAATGAATACTGAATATTATAAGAGTGGCTTTTCTCTCAATGTACAATATAAGTATCATACATGACCGCGAGTGGAAGACGGAGTTTTCCCAACCCGAGGGACAGCGGGGGATAGGAGGAACCGAGCTTTAGCGAGGTTCCGACTTCCCCCGCTGTCCCGAGGGTTGGGAAAACTCCGTCTTCCACTCGCGGTCATGTATGATACTTTTTCTTGCATACCAACTTACCTTTTTATTTTAAAAGGTTAAAAACAATTAAAATTTGATGAAACACAATGTGTACGAAATTACGCTAAATTCCCTGTGGGGAACCTCTTGGCGGAAGAATAAAAGAACAGAGTGACCGAATAACTCCTGCAAAGTTCATTTACGTTAATAGTAAAAAGTTCCTCGTCTACATGTAATTTTCTCTTATCATTTTTGGGTAAACATCTTTAAAACTATTTTTGTTTCATTGCTTGTTATTTGCAATAATATCAATCCGAAAAATATATGAAAATTCTGAAATATGTCCGGATGATGAGTCTGACCATGACGTAATAGACATGTAGATGTATGCTTTGGTTCGCTTGTTTTTTTCAAGACGGTATTGAGTAGCGTATATATATTAATGCTACTTAGTCTGGATATAGATTAACAGTCTTGTTGTATTGTGTCCAGGATAGTTGCGCATGCGTGGTGACGTCATATTGCGATTAAGAACTAAATAAATAACTTTATTGCAGGAATCAAAAACTTTGCATTGCTAATCTTTATAATTTAAAAGAAGTTGCATATAGATTTGTGTTTAACAATTTTATCATTACGAAGAATGAAACATAACTGAATTTGCATGCCCCCTAGTGTGGAATAAAGTAGGTCATCTGTCTTGCAGGTGTTGTAAAAAAACGAGTGAACATTGTTAGTGACTGCTGACCTTGTTGCAATCTATCAAAAGTTTGTTTTTCATATTCGATCGGAATGTTTTCCTACTGAGTATATTCAGTTGAGGTTTCATGCTGTTTATAGTTTGTTATATTGTTTAATTCTGTTAGATACATATTGGTATAGCTGACATTGTTAACTTTACTCACACTCAAGGGCTTACTACAATATTGCCTAGCACACTGAGCAAGAATAGGAGATATACTGAAATGTCAATACCGGAAAGATGTAATTGAATGCTCCTTTGCACAAGTGACTGTTAGTGATGTTCTTTATATTGCATACTATAAGACACATTTGGAAAGTAATAAAAGTAAGCTACACTAGAAATTCCTTCATATTGTATATATATAAATCACAACATGTAAGCAAACAATGAAATATCAAATAAACAACCTAGTGTACGGTACTGACTAGAAAATATTCTGTACTTAGTGAACAACGTCAACTGCTTAAAGTGGAAACAATGATTATATTCCGTTGTCTTTATCTATCTCCAATGTGGAAAGTTAACATAAGGATCTGTGTTATATTTCACTAGATTACTTTACTGTTCTAACATGTCTTACTATAACCAAATTCTATAGTGGAACCTCGCCATGAAGACCACCATTGGGACTGGGAAGAGATAATCTTTATAATAGGATGGTCTTTATAAAGGTGTTAAATATAATGCAAAACTGTAATATGGGACTATGCAGATTCATCTTCAGTGAGGTGATCTTAATTATGGGGTCTTCTTAATGCGGGGTATCACTGTAGATACATTACTGACATTCAATTGTGCATACATCCATTACACAACTTTTTGCCATTATTGCGCTTTTCCGAATTACCTTATCTATACCATGCAGGGGAGGAGTGTAGTAAGCCCTTAACCCAATATCCCTTTGAGAAACATTGGTAATGTTAATGGATTAACATATTCCTGACTTACAGGCAACTTGCAAAGACATTGTTATGAAGACTAATTTTTAAAGAGATATGTACCCCGCAAACTGTTCTAAAAGCTACCATTGAGAATGTGAATATAACATTATGCTCTCTTCCTTCCTCTTTGATAAGCATGGAAGATGGTTAGTAAGTGGAGTATTGGCAATCAGGTGATGTCTGTTCATAATGATATATGTGTGTTGATATGTTTATAACAAATGCATATGAAATGGTGTTATTATCATCAGCTCAGTTATGGTTTTCTTTTCTGCATGTATAACATATTGCGCTGTTACAGCATATATTATGTGACATTTCAGCTCATGCTCTGCCATTCATGTGTCATAGTAGTACAATGTTATCAATACTAGAATTTTAATTTTAATAAAACAGTTCTTCATTTATTATTTTGTTGTAAGTTTTGGGAATGCTAATGTTAAAAGGCTGAATCCATATTCAACATGTCTTCTGGACATAATTATGTGGGTGCACATAACATCAAGACCAGGTTCATTCACATTAATGAAGACGATCAATATATGTAGCTCTGACTCAATAAAACAGCAACATCACTGTTCCCTTTCTAAACATAGCAGAAATATGACACCCTGATATATAGATACATACATTTCACAAAGAAATGTCCGAGTCATGATTAAGGTACTTATATCTGTTGCTAACAAGACATAATTACTTGAAATTTCAATTATAGGAAACCAATTATTATACCCTCACAAACGAAGTTTCAAGGGGTTATATAGAAGTGAGCTTGTCGTTCGGTCGGTGACTGTTGTTCGGTCTGTGAATTGGTCGGTCGGATTCTTTTTTTTTCCAGATGATATATCATGAAGGGCTTGACAGATTTAAATGTCTTTAGTACACATGTTTAACATCATAAGATATAGGTCAATTTTGATTTTGGGGCTGGTGGGATCAGTGTCAATGTAAATGATACTAAAAGTAGGAAAAGTGTTTCCGGATGATAACTCATCAAGGACTAGATAGATTTCAAATCTTTTTGGTACAAATGTGTAACATCGTAAGATAGAGGTCAAGTTCGATATTGGGGCTGGTGGGATGAGTGTCAAGGTCACCATATTAAAAATAGTGAAATTGTTTCCTGATAATAACTAATGAAGGACTTGACAGATTTAAATAATTTTCGGTAGACATATATGGAATCCATGTCATGGTCTTAGTCTCAATAATTCGACTGCAAGCACAAACCCATTATCATACGGACATTTCTGTTGTGCGACCATCGTATCTATAGAATCGCTCTTGTTGCGCACAAATAATTGGGCTAGTCAAGGTCTGTGTTACATCAAATAAAAATATGCTTTCTGGGTGATAACTTGTGAAATTCTTCACAGTTTAAGTACAAATTGGGGTCGTGTATGTGACATCACAAGATCCAGGTTAGATATCACTTTGGGGCCTTTTTGGGTCAATATCAAGGACAATGTTACCTGAAATAGAAGAAATTGTATCTGGATCACAACTCATGAAATACTTCATAGATTTAATTGTTTTTTGCGACACAGATGTAACTCAACAAGACACAATTGTTATGTTTGACTTTTGCTTTAGGGGTAAATGTCACTTTTTTACACTTCCAAACTTCATTTCCACTCAGTAACTATAAGCTTTGAATGAGATTCTTGTATAAAATATGGTGAATTGCTGGTGTCTGTGAACATGACTTTTGGGATTCAAAGTAAGGCATGTGGGCCAAGATCGCTGTTACAAAAAAAAATAGAAAAGAAACTGTATATGCTCAATAACTTTAGTTAAGAATGAGATATTATGGTCACAATTGTTATGTAGATAGTGTTTGTATTGAGTATGAGTGTGGTGGGCACTGTTCACCATTACCAAAAATGGAAATAAGCATTCCCAGTTCAAGTATCAAGCACACATGTGGGGGTATTTAATCACTTTCAGTGGTAATGCTAGACACTATTGGAATCACAATAACCATATTAAATATGTAAGTTACTTCCTCCTGTTGAGATCCTTCATTGCATTTCCATTTATAAACAATCTCCAATAAGACTATGAAAGCAGTGAAATTCACATTAACAGCCAGCTGCCAGAAGCAACTACATGCATTGAACAGCCATCTTTAAGATGACCGCAACCAACATCTTTGTTCTTATTTCTTAATGCCTTTAACAGCCACCTGACTTCAGCAGCCACTTTTGCCACTCCCTAGGGTGACTGCTGACAAACAGGGTTAATTGTACACTGTACATATGCAATATTAAGTACAATATCATATGCTATAGAGAGATATTGTTATGTTACATCCTTCAAATACCACTATACAGCTACTCAAGGAAAAAAATTATCACCGAAAAAAGAACAATAATTGGATAGTGTGTGATAGCAATTTGCACACATGTCTGTCACTTATTCATTTATGTCTTGCATACATCAGGACCTGTAGAACTGTTTCAAATACAATTCAGCAAGAAAATTTTCTTGTAAGAAGACATTACCTGTCACATCAATTCTGACTCCAAAACACATAAACTCATATTTTTTCCTAATTAATATTGAGCGTAAGTTTAAGTAGTTCATAAAATATGCTATATTCAAAAATAAATATTCCTGGGAGGATCAGAAGTCAAATACCTGCCCAGATACCAATGTCCATAATTTTACAACATTATTTTTTGGCGTATCCACAACACGCATTTGGACATCAAATAAATGTTGAGTTCAGGTCACCGATGTTTCAACCAAAATCCAACTTAAATCCAACGTTGTTCTGAAGTCAGGTGTTTACTGTGTAACATTCTCATGATATTGAAAATATCACTTTTTACCAGTGAGTGTGCTAAGATTAGAGAAGTTGACCATTAAACTGTCAGTTAGTAATTCCTATGAAAAAAAAGAATATATAGATGCTTTGTCTTATATTCCAGATGGCTTTCAGGGAACAGATCTTCAGAAATTTCTTCTCAAAGATTCGGGCAAACAAGAAGGATCATAGAAAACTACACACAGCTCTCCATGAAGTATCTAAAGAAGTGACACTAGTGCCAGTTCCTGCCCCTTCAACATCGCTTGTGAATAGACGACATATTGACAGTAAATCTTGTGAGCTAATTCCATCTGCTTACAAAAGTGACTTTGTAGCTATCAACACAACTTCTGATGGGAATTGCTTGTATAATGCTCTAAGTATTTTACTTGTTAACACAGAGGTAATGGCAGCTGAACTTCGCTTACGTTGTGTCTTGAACATATTTCTCCTTCTGCACAGCTTCCGACAAGATCAGGTCAAACATCAACAATTAACAACTCACATGCAACAGTACCTGCCATACAGTGGACATGTGTATTCTATAAACACAAACAACATCACATCCAGTGACATAGAAGACTTTTTATTAACAGAGTTAATGTTAACTATAGAGGACAATACATGGTCCAGCATGACACAAATCCAGTGCTTAGCCAATGCTACAGGCTATCCAATATTGTCTGTATATCCAGATGCCAACACATCCATCCGAGACAAGTTTGATATATTAGTACAGCCATGGTGTAACTTAAATGAAGTAACATTCATACTACCTATACTGTGGTCAGGTTTTCATGAGGACAATGGGTGGTACAGAGCAAATCACTTTGTGCCATTACTGGATGTGCAACGCATACAAATTCCAAACAGTCTATTGCCATCTGCAGATGAACTTACATGCAAATCCCAGACAAAAAGCAAGTATAGAGTAAAATCTGACATACACCTCATGGCAGAACTTAAAACTTCCTCAACTGGTGTTTGTGTTAATCAACAAATATCCACTTCTGTCCACTCTATGCCATCAGAAACAGGACAACTGCCACATACACACAATGCTGAAAGTACTCATAAAAGGCAAAGAGCCAGTGATGACTGCAATAACATGCACATGTTTCAATGTCTTAAGAACTTGCCACAGCATTACTGCATTGACTGCCAACAACTGATATTGCAGAGGAAACTATCCAAACAGCTAGAACCTAGATGTAGCATGTGCTTCCGCTATCACAACAGACAAGAAGTCAGTCCAAAACATACAAGAAACTTGTACTCTGGCGATATTCCTAGTGAACTTGTATCACTTACCGATACAGAAATACATATGTTATCTCAGGCACATCCGTACATTAAGTTGATGAAATTACCTTCTGGTGGACAGTTTGCTCAAAGTGGACAGTGCATAAACTTTCCAGTAAACATTCAGGAAGTGTGTTCTGTACTACCACGTTTACCAGCTCATGATCACACCGTATTGGTTTATAATGCTAGACAGAACAATAAGCCAAGTATTGTCAACATAAACAACATGCAAACTGGACTCCAATGGCTTGTGTACAACAATCGTCATTATGCAAATGTTTCTGTGCATAACATATTACCTCAAACATATCAAGGAAATCAGCATACAGACAACATTGAACAATCTCAACATGACCAGTGTCAGCCACCTTCGTTAACACAACACCCCTGTAACTCACAGGCTTTAAACTATACGTGCCCTAATATGAACTCTGACAGTGTCTATAAAAGTATTACCACTAACACTAACTCACAAGTAAAGCCGACTATGGATATTTATTCTGACACGGAGGGTGTCTCACAGCAGTTTCCTCAACACATGGCTTCTAATAACATGTCACAGGTTGTTCCCACAACAGATGATAGCACTGAACAATGCATGCCCGAAGTTTCTCTCATTCCTTCAGACTATATACTGCCAGACACCAAAACAATATCTTGTGCCTTGCCATGGATGAAAGGGAAACCCATCAACATATTTGCAGATCAAACAGCTGAAGAGTTGTGTTTTCCGAAACTCTTTCCCTATGGAACACATAGTTATTGTTCAACAAATACCAACTGTCTTACAAGGAAACAGTACTTCTCGTGCAGATTGCTCAACAGGGATAAGAGGTGGGCCACATGCCCTAGTTACTTATTCTGAGCATTGTATGTATATGAGCAGCATTCTTTGCAGTCGCATATCTCTATAGCAGTACGCCTGAGAAATCCAACTGAAAATCTTACAGCCATTGACATTCTGCAGGACAACTACAAAAATATTGTTTCAGATGACTACAGGTTCATGAAATATATGAAAGGTACTGCGGCTTACTGGCGAGACCAATTACACGACTTAATGGCTAAGATACGAATGCTAGGACCACCTACATTTTTCCTGTCCTTAAGTTCTAATGACATGGCATGGTTAGAAATGTACAAGTTCATAGATCCTGATCTACCGGACACGATATTGCCAACACTAACCTCATCAACAAAAACAGAGATGATAAGACGCAATCCAGTAAAGGCATCCCTCTATTTCTCTAAACGTTGGGAGGAATACCTACACTCTGTCCTGTTACCAGACACTTCACCTCTTGGGACAGTAGTTGACCACTTCGCACGCATTGAATTTCAAAACAGAGGTAGTCCTCATGTGCATGCCTTCTTTTGGATAGCAAATTCACCAAACATGGAAACATTGACAGGCAGACAACAAGCAGCAAAATTCATCGACAGTTTCATGTCTGCAGCTTTGCCAGAACCAAGTGATCCAATGTACCCAATTGTCAGTAGTTTACAGGTGCACCACCACACCTTCACTTGCAGACGTACCAAGACATCAACATCTTGTCGATTTGATTTCCCCAGACCAGTCACCCCTACCACAACTGTTTGCCTCACAAACATATCTTCAACAACAGGTCGCTTTTACGAATTGCAAAGAGATGCTCTCTGTCAGTGGGTAAATCCATACAATGAACACATACTAAAGACTTGGTTTGCTAATATGGACATTCAAATAGTTGGTTCCAAATATGCAGCTGCAGCATACATCTGTACATATGTCTGTAAAAATGAACCAAACAGCTTGAAAAGTGCAATATCTGATGCCATAAAGAAGCTACCTGAATATGCCAGCAACAGAAAACGGCTTTCAAATATTGGTAATGTGCTCCTAACACATCGCGTTATCAGCGCACAAGAAGCATCATTCAGACTCCTCAACTTGCCGATGGTTTACAGCTCGAGAACAACCATATATATCCCAAGCACACCTCCATACAAACAGTACAAACTACTGAAGCCAAGAAAAGCTATTGAATCCTTGTCAGAAGACTCAACAGATGTGTATGTTTCAGGCATGCATGAAAAATACAGCAGGCGTCCAGCTAAAGCCCGTTTCAACAACATGTCATTAGTCAAGTTTGCAACTTACCATTCTTTCAGCAACAAAAAATTCAAAACATCCACAAGGACAACCACATCTTATCTTAGAAGTTACCAGCTGCAAGGAGATCCACCAACATGGATACGTGAACGCACAACAGCTGCCTGCTTTCGCTCATACATCCCCAATATTGCCAAAGACAGAGAAGGTCACTTCTACTCTCTGTTATGTTTATTCCTGCCATGGAGACAAACTCATGACATACTATGTCCACACAACACTTACGAAGAAGCATACCTTGCCAAACAAAGTCTTCTAGACCACGACTCAATTGCACAGTTCCATTACAGTGAACAGCTATTGGCCTCTATACAACAAATCAGACAGTTGACAACTGATGTACAGACAGACATCCATTGTACAATTACTCCTGCACACATGTCCCAAGAACTTGATGATGTGTTAAAAGGTAGTGAGAATGTAGACAATCTTTTCTGCTTCACAGACACATCAGTAGATGTATCAGATACCTCAAGAACCGACAAATACAACTCTGAAGACTTCAAAGCATTAGCTGTGTACAAAATGACAGAAAAAGAATACAGTCAGAGGATGAACAGTTTGTCCCCAGATCAGCGCCAGGTTATAACTTACATAGATACACAGTCAAATGGTAACACCCCCATACGTATCTTCATTTCCGGTGGAGCAGGAACAGGTAAATCCTACCTACTGCAAACGTTACATGAACACCTTCTCAGAAGTAGCACATCTGACTATCCCAATGTCGTGGTTGCTGCTCCTACTGGGGTTGCTGCTTACAATGTCAATGGTTGGACTCTTCACAGCCTCCTCAATCTGGATGTCCAACACAAAAACAAAGCACACTACACACCACTTCGTGGCAAGACACTAGCCAAATTACGTGAATTATTTAAATCAGTTCGTTACCTGATAATCGATGAAGTCAGCATGGTGTCGATAAACACATTCATCCACGTCGATAAGAGACTATGTGAAATAAAGAATACAACAAATGAGGCAAGTTCTTATTTCGGCAACCTACACATCATCACTTTCGGAGACTTGTACCAATTGAAACCAGTATGTGGCAGTTATATATTTCACAGCCATGAAGATTTACAGCTATGTCACATATGGAAAGACTTGTTCCAGTTTCACCAGCTAGAAACGAATTACAGACAGAAAGATGACAGCACCTACCTCGACATCCTCAACAGAGCAAGATTGGGCAAACTAAACTGCGCTGACATTGCACTTCTGAACACCAGAAAAACATCTAATGCTACTGTACCACAAAAATACCAACGCATATACCCTTTGAAAACATTATGCGCAGCTTACAACGACCAACAGACACAACAACTCACTTCTGAAATACATAACATCACAGCACAAGATGACCCCATTACAACATCCATCTCAGATGATGATTCCAACTGTGGGGGACTTCCTAAAACTTTGCAATTGGCACCAGAGTAATGTTGCTAAGGAATATAGAAACTAGAACAGGTTTAGACAATGGAGCACAAGGTACAGTAACAGACTTCCAGTGGCTTCATGACAATATCACAAAAGACTCAGAAATACCACGTGCTGTGTTGGTACTCTTTGACAACCCCAATGTAGGTGCTGTCTTTGATGAAAATGAACATACACCAATAGCTATCACACCTGTCTCAGTAACATTTTACGACTCCAACAAAAACACTATAACAAGGACACAATTTCCATTATGTGTTTCATATGCAGTGACCGTTCACAAGATACAGGGTGTTACACTACATAATGCAGCAATAGACATTGGTGCTAGTGTCTTCACAGCAGGTATGGCTTACGTGGCATTGAGCAGAGTCAGCTTATTGGCAGGACTCCACCTGTTAGACTTCGCTCCTGCAAAAGTGTACTCGTCCAACAAAGTGCATGAAGAAATGGAAAGATTACTTAAAGAAAGGCTGATTTATACCTGAAATAGACAACAGATTACTCCTTCCAAGCATAAGACTTGAACTCCAAGTGAACAATTTATGACCAACTTCTGATTTATGACCAACTTCTGTGATCTCACCAGTGATTGAACCAAAGAAAAAAAAAAAAAAAAAAAAAAAAAAAGTAACTGCACCTTCGTCGGGTCCCAAGTCCCGAGTGAGAAAGCAGGAGGGACTATTCCACAACCCGCTCACAATGTATCTATGCATTGGTAATGAACTACCATGATTTGTCTATTGAACTTTCAAAAAAAGAGACCGTCTCTGTAAAACAGCCTCTGTTTTACTTTTTCTTGTTTACGTTTTTATATGGACAGTGTCGCTGTGCATATAGGAACATATAAGATAGCAAGTGCATCTTTGTTGTCTAGCCAACAAATTAACATGAAGAAGGAACCTCTTCTGAAAGTAAAGTCACTGCTAGTTGAAGCTTACCCTAGACCAAGTCCATATTGTTTAACACATGAAGTGAGACTGGCTCATAATCCAAAGGTAGGAAGATTTTTTTCGTTATTGGCTAATTTGGTAAAGAGATTGTCACTTACATTTATTTCACTTAGAAAATTCTAGAATTCACTGGAAAACATAAAGTAAATAGTAGTCTACATCACATACATTGATCTATAGTATAAGTTTGTTTTGTGTTTAAGGATTCTGCATTTAAAATTATTATGCCCCCACAAAGTGGGAGGCATACTGGTAGAGTTGCACTTGCCGTACAATCGTACGTCCCCAAATCTTGTGGCATCAACTTCTCATAAACAATAAGGCGGATTTCTTTCAAACTTGCACAGATGATCAAGCAGGATGTGTAGATGATCAGATTTTTACCTACGATCATTGTAGTAAAAACTTTTACTAGAGTTATAATAAACCCTTTGTTATTAAAAATTAACTTGCAGCAGTGGGGACATAAGTGTTCGAGGATTTGTGATTACATCAAGAAATAAAATTAATTCTTGATGTATTCTGGAATGTTTTATAATGTATTTTGCCAAAAAAATTATTTTGTCTTAATAAATTTAATATATTTTATGTTTTGTGAAAAGATGTGTTTAATTTATTTTCCGAACAACTTCAACAAGTTGCTTTGAAAATCTGTAATACATGTAACTTTATAGTAACTTTTGTATCATGGTCCCAAAACATCTTTCATAATACATGTATGTGCAGTTTTATTGACAGTTTCAAGATGTATTTGTATGAGTTTTTGTGTGGCCTGATCTATGGCAAGCGGAATTAATCCGTGGTTATCGACCCATCTATGGTTATTGGTGATACCTGAGTATAACCATAGTTATAATCAAGGGGTGATGATCAGATGGTCACAAGTCATATATTGTTTCAGTTAACTTATTATTTACAGAATTGCTTAACATATTCATTTAAATTAATTTTCATAATTGAAATAAACATTTGCTTCATATTTAAATTGCAAAAGATATAATATCTCTTTATTCTTGAAAAGTTTGACCACTTTTCCTCAGTTCTTCTGTGTCAAAATGACCCCAAGCTCAGAAATAGGTGGGGTAAAAATGGAACAATTTAAATGTGCTTGCATCAAAAAGCAAGAATCTGCATTAATTGAAATCACTGTAACCGCTGTTAACGCCGAGAACAATGGTTTTTGGTCAGTAACTATAGGTTACGTTGATGTCCATAGTAACTTATTGACAATTACTAAGGTTATCGGCCGGTAAGGCTCCAATGTTAACACGTGTAAACGGTAACGTTTCGTTTTCGGGCCGTAAATATTAACAGAATCTTAAACCGTTTATACGCACGGTCACATGATTGTAAAGGCGGCAAAATATTTGCTGAAAAAACGGCAACGATGCACTTAGAAAAAATTAATTTTATTTACACCACTAAGTGAAAATATTAATTTTATGTACACCACTAAGTAAACAATTGTATTTTAATATGTAATTCACATTGTTGAGGTATAAAAAAACTCTCGCATTGTTATGGGTTTCCGCAATGTCCAGGGATTTCAATAGTTTCTGAAAACCAGGGGTCATCTGATCCCTGTTGAGAATGTTCATGGGGTCATTATCAGATTGTCACTAGTCATATCTTGTATTTAGTGAACTTTACTACTTATAAACCTGCTTTAACTTCATTTTAATTTATTTTCAGTGGTTAAATAAGCGTCAACTTCTTTTTTTTAAATGGAATGTACACAAAAGTTTTCTTTATTCTTGCAAAAGTTGACCACTTTTCTCCTGCTCATCAAAATGATTCCAAGTTCAGAATGAGAAGGGGTCAAAAGTGGAAAAAAATCAAATTTCCTAGCATAAAATGCAAGAATCTGCATCAGCTGAAATCCTGGATGTTGTGACCATGTCAGTGAGTGTAGCAAAATGACGGATTCAGAATTTCACAGGATACCCCCGGAAGTTTAGCTATCCAATAAGATCCCGTTTTAATGGAGTTGCATTGTTATTTACAACTTACAAAGTTCAGTGAAACTTGTCACAATGTTATCAGGTTTGCATGATATAAACAACGTTTAAACAGCATCGTTTCGTTTTAATATGGTCCGTGTAAACGTTTACAAACGTTTGTAAACGTTGGAGCCTTATTGGCTGATATCTAGGATTTTCACCACTAACTGTGGTTATTGGACGGTAACCCTAGTTATTGTCAATAGCTATCGTTATCAGATCAATATCTATAGTTGGTCTATAACCATGGATATCGGACCAATTGTGCAAGCCACTTGCCATAGTGATTTTTGGGTCTCTTAAAATGATGCAACATTAAAGAATGCAGGATGTACTCATCATGTAGTGTTTTTATAATGCATTTTTCATCTCACCAGTGTTTAGATTTCTGTTATGAAAATATTACAAACTCAATCAGATTTTAGCTGCATTTCATTTATTATTTTTAACAGCATTGAAATAAGTAAGGTTATGATTTAAAATGAATTATGAATCGGACCGATATCCATAGTTATTGGTTTATAACTATAGATATTGGATTATTTGGGCAAACCGAATGTCAAAGTGAAACAGATATAATGGCAAGACAACAACCTAGCATATTGATTTATATCTAGAGTTTTGTGCCAAGTGCACATTTGATATCCATAGTTTTTAGTGAAAACGATAGATAAATATTGCTCGTTAACCACAGTTTACTCCAAGAACTATGGTTTTCGGTCGGTAACTATAGTTTTTGCCAATATCCATAGTTATTAATCCGACATCCATTGACAATAACTATGGTAATCAGTCGATATTAGTGTTGGGATATGGGTTGCAAATCACAATCAATAATAAGTTTGAATCGGTTACCACTTCCGATGTGATTTCACTGTTTATAATCGGTTTATAAATCAAATCTGTGTTACATTAACAAATGGTATCTGACTTGTAGCTTACATATTATCCGTTGTTTGTGTGTGTTTGCTGCTACTTTCTACATGAAGGTTGGTGTTCCAAGGACAATAATAAAACTGTTCCGCTGGTTTTCTTATTTCATTTGCACTAAAACAGGATGGATGAACAATGCTTATTAAAGAATACCCAACCCAAAACATGTTGTAAATAGCACTAAATGCCTCAAAGGCCCTACAAATATTTTCAGTCATGAATAGTACAAACTATTAATATTGATCAACATAATTATGTCCAATTGTGCAGTATTTTACAGGCAGAGGTGAAGATCAGTTTAAATTGATTATGAGAGAATGACATTGATTATTGGCATTGGGAGGCTTTTAAACATAGTTAATCTATGTCTTCCGATCATCGGTACATAATCACTAGCCGATATCTAGGGTTTTCACCAATACCTATGGTTATCGGGCGGTAATCCTAGTTATTGTCAATAACTATGGTTATCAGATCGATATCTATAGTAATTGGTAGATAACCATGGATATGGGTTCAATTGTGCAAACCGCTTGCCCTACTGATCTCTGAGTCTCTTAATTATGCAACATTGATGATTGCAGGATGTACATGTGGCACATCATTTAGTGTTTTTATAATGCATTTTTCACCTCACCAGTGTTTAGATCTCTGCCATGTTATGCAAAAATTACAAACTCAATCGGATCTTAGCTGAATTTCAGTTATTATTTTTAACAACATTGAAATAAGGAAGATTGTGATTTAAAATGAATTATGAATCGGACCGATATCCATAGTTATTGGTCGATAACTATAGATATTGGATTATTCGGGCAAACCGCATGTCAAAGTGAAACAGATACAATGGCAAGACAACCTTGGATATTGATTTATATCTAGAGTTTTGTGCCAAGTGCACATTAGATCTGATGTCCATAGTTATTAGTGAAAACTCTAGTTAAATATTGCTCATTATCCACGGTTAACTCCAAGAACTATGGTTTACAGTTGGTAACTATAGTTTTCGCCACTGTCCATAGTTATTGGTCTGACATCCATTGACAATAAGTATGGTTATCAGCAGATATCTAGGGTTTTCACCAATAACTATGGTTATCGGGTGGTAACCCTAGTTATTGTCAATAACTATGGTTATATGATCAATATCTGTAGTTATTTGTCGATAACCGTGGGTATGGGATCAATTGTGCAAACCGCTTGCCCTACTGATCTCTGAGTCTCTTAACATGATGCAACATGAAAGAATGCAGGATGTACATGTATGTGTGCTCATCATGTTTTATTTTAAATGCATTTTTCACCTCACCAGTATTTAGATTTCTATCAATATTACAAACTCAATCAGATTTTAGCTGCATTTTAGTTTTTATTATTAACAGCATTGAAATAAGCAAGGTTATGAAATAAAATGAATTGATAAGCAGCTGATAACTTCTAGGCATTCCATTTTTCAAATTACCTCCCTTTGAAAATGCAAAATTGATACAAAGGTTAATTTTGTTGCTATTATTCGCTCTGAGTACCAACTGCATTGTGGTTTGTGATCGGGATGAGATGCTTGGAGTGTGTTCAATAAATAAAAATGCATTATTTGAAGGTAATTTAGCATGTATTAGTTTTATTATTAAATATTTCTCTGGAAATTCACAATATATAGTGTATTGGATATTTTACATAAATATATGAAACTTTCTGTTAACAAAGAATTATTTTTAAGATTATTTAACAGAATGAAACACACTTTCATGTTTTTGTCCAATCATGAGCTATTCAGTAAGAAATTCCAGAAAATAAGTCTTAAAAAGATTACCCTATCATGTAAAAAAGGTTCCAAAGACTTAAGTTAAGTTCACCTGAACTAGAGGATGCTTGAATGTCTTCAAGACATAATATCACTTTTGTCAATTCTGTGGTAAAGTAAATTGATATGTTTTTAAATTATATATTTTGTAAACACTTTTATTACAAAAGCATTGGGGAAGAAGTTGTATTCTAAAGGGTATGGTAATTGAAACCCATAGTAGTGGTTAAAAATCATAAAATTCATAGAATATTGAATTGTTCTTCAAAATCAACAAAACATACATGTATCATACTTGATAGGCAAATAACATGTGGTGAAAACACTATTAAAAGTGAAAATAATGAAAATTTGTAAGAACAAGTGTGATATTGATAGGGAAGGTTTGAAATCAGAATGCATGTTGGATTGCTTTCTTTCAAAATTTCATGGAAACAAATCAACAAATAAGCTAGATATTGCAATACAATTCTATGAGAAATTGTTCAGTTGTCTCTGAATAATAGACCGTCTGTAAAACAGTAAGTTACTGTTTTGCTTTTTCTTGTTCGAATTATTTCGTTTTCCATACGTTTTAAGACCATGTCGCTCGATTCAAATATGATCAACGTAACACAGTGAACCTTCATAACCTGAGATTTAATAAAAACACAGGACTTGAATTACATTTTCAAACAAAAAAATTCATCCGCCGCAAATTTTTAAACATGGCAGCACACGAAGAGCACATGGGGGACATTTTGGTGATTTTAAAGGATTTTGCTAGGAAGTAAGATTTTTCTGATAACATTTAACAGTTAAACACAGAATAACAGTATTTATAACGGTTTAACAATGAATTCAAACAGTGTCAGACTGCAGAAAGTCTTTCAGTTTGCAGTGAAATTACATTTTGTCAGCGAACTGGACATTAATGTTGAAGGTTCCACCAGTGATTGTCGTGTTGGAAAATAAACAAAACGATGGCACATTGTGTGCAACAATATTAGCCTGATGCATATTGGAATTAGAAACGGTGTTAGACTGTGACAGCTCTCTTAGGACTGAATTTGAACTTGGAGGAACTTGGGCGGACAGAGCTTGGTCGGAGCTGCTGGAAATCAAATTTGATATCGCCTTCTGCTGAACATTAGAAAGAATCCTGTAATTGTTGAGAGAAGCCGGGTTCTTGTGTCCAGTTATGAGAACAGCCTGTGTGTCAGGGACGTTAGCCTGCAGCAGCTTCTGACACAGGGTTTTCCTAACACTGGTGTTGGTGATCCGTTTTCCGGATTGCATATCTGGTAGGCCAGCTTTCTGACTCATGACTTTCATCAGGCTACTCAGCTTATTTCGTCCAATTGGTGCTCTAAGGAACCACTGGTCATTCTCTGCAGGAAGTTTGCTGTGGGTCACTACAGCCAGATAAAACGGGTGATCAGGACCTGTGAAAATTATGACAGATAATTGATTTAGGTAATTTACTCAACGAGACATAAAATAAAAGGTGGACCCTGTTTTTCTCTAAAATTTGTATAGACTGGCCGACCCGCCTGCCCTAAAATAAAAAAAGGTCTACACAGGGTCTATACTGGATTAACATTTTTGTTATGTTTTGATAGATTGGGGGCGTGATCAGTCTATCCACACCGAATTTACTATTAAATGAAACTTTCTCTGAAACTAGCCCCGACAGTTTAAGCCAGTATTACGCAATTTTGAAGAAAAAGGGGTCCATCTTCAAGCCCTTGTGGTTCTACTGCCATAATTGTAATCGATCCTTATTCAGCCAGGCTGAATATTACTTTTAATAAATGCCAATAACATTGATCCATATTTACTTTTTATTAATTCATTTATTTCAAAGTTCTCTGGGTTCATTATCACATATGAGCTATTAACTATTATTGTCACTTGTAACATTGATATAAATTTTATGCATACCACTAAAATTTTCTGGCCTGTGGTTTGCATATGCCTTGTATGTTAGTACAGGACAGCGGTCACTGCTGGTGGCATACAGCCTTGGGTGCTGTCTCCTGACATTTGTGATGTTTTCCCCAGTCCTTGTTTTAGTCTGCCTCTCCTTGTATTCCAGGAACTCGGAGTTCATATCATTGTCGTAGCCAAGGACAATGTCCCCCCACTTCAGTTGTCTAGAAAGATACAGTCCATGATTGATAAACATTGCCAGTGAAATATGCACTTAGGCGGTAACTCGACAGCGCCTCTTTACCGCACTTGCGCATTTTTCACTCTGGCCGGATCATGCGATCTTTACCCAACATAAGTGAGTGATACTTATAATATTCAGCTGTTTGCCATGTTGTAAAACAATGTTAGCAGATTGAAATAACTGAACTATGGGAAAACATTAACAGGTGTGATTAGTCAGCAAGCCTCATTGCATTATATAGCATTTTTTTCACATTGGTCAGATTAATTAGATCTCTCTGGTAAAAGTTTACTTTTAAGAACTGCAATGTGCATTAAATTATTAATTTTAACATGTTTTTTTTTTTCAGGTATACCTATGCTCGCTGCCTCCACCTCTAATGCCGAAGTGGATTGTGTTGTTGAACCAAAGGGTGTTTATCAAGCTGTCAGGAGAGCTGTTTCCAAGCTGACCGGTTGTGTAGAGCTGATCAATTTCTAAGTCGGTAAGGTGGTCGGAAGCCATATCTTTATTTCCTTTTCCTTGTTTTTTTCAGATCTTTGAATTTACTCTTCAGTGTTGCCATCGTCTGGCAAAACTCTGCCCCTCGCGCAACACTTGTTCCATATTCCTTGTCATTTAGGTACCTTTATATAAACAAATGAAAACATACTAAAACACTTGACAAAATTTGTGTAGGATCTAAAAACAATATTGTTTCTGGTCCTTCTACCAATCCTTATTACCAAAAGTTTTAATGGGACCAGGGCTTTTCATCAGAAAATTGGGAAGAGGCCCTGGTCTTTCTAATTGGGAAAATTATGTCATGATATTGTTTATTTTGGGAACACAAAATGTAGGCAAGAAATAGTGTCATTCACTTATGTTGGGTAAAGTAAAGATCGCGTGATCCGAGTTTCGTGAAATATGCTCAACGGCGGTAACTCGGCAGAGCCTCGTTAACGCCCTTGTGCATATTTCACTCGGGTCAGATCATATGATCTTTACCCAACACATGCAAATGATACTTATATTTTAACTTAAATTTAGTTTTTAAATCACTTAAGACTTCAAATTTCAAACTCCGTTCAGAAGATTTTGATACATTTTTGGACATCTTACCTAGAATTTTGGGAAGAATCTCTGCCACAGTTGGGAACAAACCATATTTTTGGATCTGGAAGAGGCCTTTTTACAGGCCTCTTTTATATAAGGATGAAAAGCCCTGGTGAACATTTTTTTAATTTCATGTTTTTTTTACAGATTGAGAAAAATTCTGTGTGAAAGTTGAACTCCTTACAGGAGTTATTTGTGAAATACTTACATAAACCTATTACAGTTACTATTATTTTATTGGTTAAAGATTAAATGTAAATATTTTTTTTTATTTCAGTTGAGTCCAGAAATTTAGGATTTAAAAAAAAAACAGACAAGTTACAACCAGATCATCTAGTCTATGAGCCTAAGTACCTGTCTACGCTGTTGACAATTCCACGAATGGATGAAGACTCGGATCACAAACTCCTGGAGTAAATTGTTGAGTTCTGCTGGTGGAATTTGGTGAATATGCCGTTGCTCTCCTTTCAGTGCCAAAAAAGTCAGTAACGGTCTTCATGTGGGATTTTGTTTTCTGTTCAGTGTTTTTGTTTTTCATGGCATCCCTGTACTGTGCTGGATCAAGTGATACCAATGAGAATCTTTTGGATGGAAAACTTTCAGTTTCAGAGGTTTCATCCAATTTTCTTTTGTGGACAGGTGTGACTAACTCTGAGTGGCCAAAGGTGGCATTGAGGTTGTCGGGATGGCTGGATACACATGTTGCGGACGGCAAGCTTTCACATTTTATAGGAGGGTTACCAGATTCAAAGCTCTGGAAATCTATGGAACTCATAAACTGATCAAATTCATCAGCAGGGAAGAAATTAAAAATATCTTGAAAATCTTCATCAGCCAGACCCTTAACAAGTTCATGTTTTGCTACAGTTAGGATTTCACCAGTTCCATATGTGTGTACCTTGTACATAACATATGTACCTAAGGGTTTATACATGTCAACAATTTTTCCCTTCTCACCATGTTGACCTACTTTTACAATGTCCCCGATCTTGAACTCTCTTGTTGACTTTTTTTTTGAACGCTACCGGAAGGAAAAAGGGAGACAACTCGATTGTTCACATTTAATAAATTTTATTTCATTTATCAATGTTTATTGCAGCAAATCATCATACAAAATTTATTACAATATTATTTCTTTTATGCACTGTTCGTTTTGCAAAAAACTTTTGCTGAATATTTCTCGAATAAATGGTAAAGAAAACTAGACGAGTTTATGAATGAAAGTAGTTCTGAAAGTAGTCCTGTTGTGACGACCCGATCTGGTATGCAAGAAATAAGTATCAACTGTGGAAAGTTCTATGGTACCTCTTTGAGCATTCGCG
>JAZAYU010000090.1:497500-510000 GCA_038501625.1 Corbicula japonica | reverse complement strand
GTACAAACTACTGAAGCCAAGAAAAGCTATTGAATCCTTGTCAGAAGACTCAACAGATGTGTATGTTTCAGGCATGCATGAAAAATACAGCAGGCGTCCAGCTAAAGCCCGTTTCAACAACATGTCATTAGTCAAGTTTGCAACTTACCATTCTTTCAGCAACAAAAAATTCAAAACATCCACAAGGACAACCACATCTTATCTTAGAAGTTACCAGCTGCAAGGAGATCCACCAACATGGATACGTGAACGCACAACAGCTGCCTGCTTTCGCTCATACATCCCCAATATTGCCAAAGACAGAGAAGGTCACTTCTACTCTCTGTTATGTTTATTCCTGCCATGGAGACAAACTCATGACATACTATGTCCACACAACACTTACGAAGAAGCATACCTTGCCAAACAAAGTCTTCTAGACCACGACTCAATTGCACAGTTCCATTACAGTGAACAGCTATTGGCCTCTATACAACAAATCAGACAGTTGACAACTGATGTACAGACAGACATCCATTGTACAATTACTCCTGCACACATGTCCCAAGAACTTGATGATGTGTTAAAAGGTAGTGAGAATGTAGACAATCTTTTCTGCTTCACAGACACATCAGTAGATGTATCAGATACCTCAAGAACCGACAAATACAACTCTGAAGACTTCAAAGCATTAGCTGTGTACAAAATGACAGAAAAAGAATACAGTCAGAGGATGAACAGTTTGTCCCCAGATCAGCGCCAGGTTATAACTTACATAGATACACAGTCAAATGGTAACACCCCCATACGTATCTTCATTTCCGGTGGAGCAGGAACAGGTAAATCCTACCTACTGCAAACGTTACATGAACACCTTCTCAGAAGTAGCACATCTGACTATCCCAATGTCGTGGTTGCTGCTCCTACTGGGGTTGCTGCTTACAATGTCAATGGTTGGACTCTTCACAGCCTCCTCAATCTGGATGTCCAACACAAAAACAAAGCACACTACACACCACTTCGTGGCAAGACACTAGCCAAATTACGTGAATTATTTAAATCAGTTCGTTACCTGATAATCGATGAAGTCAGCATGGTGTCGATAAACACATTCATCCACGTCCATAAGAGACTATGTGAAATAAAGAATACAACAAATGAGGCAAGTTCTTATTTCGGCAACCTACACATCATCACTTTCGGAGACTTGTACCAATTGAAACCAGTATGTGGCAGTTATATATTTCACAGCCATGAAGATTTACAGCTATGTCACATATGGAAAGACTTGTTCCAGTTTCACCAGCTAGAAACGAATTACAGACAGAAAGATGACAGCACCTACCTCGACATCCTCAACAGAGCAAGATTGGGCAAACTAAACTGCGCTGACATTGCACTTCTGAACACCAGAAAAACATCTAATGCTACTGTACCACAAAAATACCAACGCATATACCCTTTGAAAACATTATGCGCAGCTTACAACGACCAACAGACACAACAACTCACTTCTGAAATACATAACATCACAGCACAAGATGACCCCATTACAACATCCATCTCAGATGATGATTCCAACTGTGGGGGACTTCCTAAAACTTTGCATCTTGCAATTGGCACCAGAGTAATGTTGCTAAGGAATATAGAAACTAGAACAGGTTTAGACAATGGAGCACAAGGTACAGTAACAGACTTCCAGTGGCTTCATGACAATATCACAAAAGACTCAGAAATACCACGTGCTGTGTTGGTACTCTTTGACAACCCCAATGTAGGTGCTGTCTTTGATGAAAATGAACATACACCAATAGCTATCACACCTGTCTCAGTAACATTTTACGACTCCAACAAAAACACTATAACAAGGACACAATTTCCATTATGTGTTTCATATGCAGTGACCGTTCACAAGATACAGGGTGTTACACTACATAATGCAGCAATAGACATTGGTGCTAGTGTCTTCACAGCAGGTATGGCTTACGTGGCATTGAGCAGAGTCAGCTTATTGGCAGGACTCCACCTGTTAGACTTCGCTCCTGCAAAAGTGTACTCGTCCAACAAAGTGCATGAAGAAATGGAAAGATTACTTAAAGAAAGGCTGATTTATACCTGAAATAGACAACAGATTACTCCTTCCAAGCATAAGACTTGAACTCCAAGTGAACAATTTATGACCAACTTCTGATTTATGACCAACTTCTGTGATCTCACCAGTGATTGAACCAAAGAAAAAAAAAAAAAAAAAAAGTAACTGCACCTTCGTCGGGTCCCAAGTCCCGAGTGAGAAAGCAGGAGGGACTATTCCACAACCCGCTCACAATGTATCTATGCATTGGTAATGAACTACCATGATTTGTCTATTGAACTTTCAAAAAAAGAGACCGTCTCTGTAAAACAGCCTCTGTTTTACTTTTTCTTGTTTACGTTTTTATATGGACAGTGTCGCTGTGCATATAGGAACATATAAGATAGCAAGTGCATCTTTGTTGTCTGGCCAACAAATTAACATGAAGAAGGAACCTCTTCTGAAAGTAAAGTCACTGCTAGTTGAAGCTTACCCTAGACCAAGTCCATATTGTTTAACACATGAAGTGAGACTGGCTCATAATCCAAAGGTAGGAAGATTTTTTTCGTTATTGGCTAATTTGGTAAAGAGATTGTCACTTACATTTATTTCACTTAGAAAATTCTATAATTCACTGGAAAACATAAAGTAAATAGTAGTCTACATCACATACATTGATCTATAGTATAAGTTTGTTTTGTGTTTAAGGATTCTGCATTTAAAATTATTATGCCCCCACAAAGTGGGAGGCATACTGGTAGAGTTGCACTTGCCGTACAATCGTACGTCCCCAAATCTTGTGGCATCAACTTCTCATAAACAATAAGGCGGATTTCTTTCAAACTTGCACAGATGATCAAGCAGGATGTGTAGATGATCAGATTTTTACCTACGATCATTGTAGTAAAAACTTTTACTAGAGTTATAATAAACCCTTTGTTATTAAAAATTAACTTGCAGCAGTGGGGACATAAGTGTTCGAGGATTTGTGATTACATCAAGAAATAAAATTAATTCTTGATGTATTCTGGAATGTTTTATAATGTATTTTGCCAAAAAAATTATTTTGTCTTAATAAATTTAATATATTTTATGTTTTGTGAAAAGATGTGTTTAATTTATTTTCCGAACAACTTCAACAAGTTGCTTTGAAAATCTGTAATACATGTAACTTTATAGTAACTTTTGTATCATGGTCCCAAAACATCTTTCATAATACATGTATGTGCAGTTTTATTGACAGTTTCAAGATGTATTTGTATGAGTTTTGTGTGGCCTGATCTATGGCAAGCGGAATTAATCCGTGGTTATCGACCCATCTATGGTTATTGGTGATACCTGAGTATAACCATAGTTATAATCAAGGGGTGATGATCAGATGGTCACAAGTCATATATTGTTTCAGTTAACTTATTATTTACAGAATTGCTTAACATATTCATTTAAATTAATTTTCATAATTGAAATAAACATTTGCTTCATATTTAAATTGCAAAAGATATAATATCTCTTTATTCTTGAAAAGTTTGACCACTTTTCCTCAGTTCTTCTGTGTCAAAATGACCCCAAGCTCAGAAATAGGTGGGGTAAAAATGGAACAATTTAAATGTGCTTGCATCAAAAAGCAAGAATCTGCATTAATTGAAATCACTGTAACCGCTGTTAACGCCGAGAACAATGGTTTTTGGTCAGTAACTATAGGTTACGTTGATGTCCATAGTAACTTATTGACAATTACTAAGGTTATCGGCCGGTAAGGCTCCAATGTTAACACGTGTAAACGGTAACGTTTCGTTTTCGGGCCGTAAATATTAACAGAATCTTAAACCGTTTATACGCACGGTCACATGATTGTAAAGGCGGCAAAATATTTGCTGAAAAAACGGCAACGATGCACTTAGAAAAAATTAATTTTATTTACACCACTAAGTGAAAATATTAATTTTATGTACACCACTAAGTAAACAATTGTATTTTAATATGTAATTCACATTGTTGAGGTATAAAAAAACTCTCGCATTGTTATGGGTTTCCGCAATGTCCAGGGATTTCAATAGTTTCTGAAAACCAGGGGTCATCTGATCCCTGTTGAGAATGTTCATGGGGTCATTATCAGATTGTCACTAGTCATATCTTGTATTTAGTGAACTTTACTACTTATAAACCTGCTTTAACTTCATTTTAATTTATTTTCAGTGGTTAAATAAGCGTCAACTTCTTTTTTTTAAATGGAATGTACACAAAAGTTTTCTTTATTCTTGCAAAAGTTGACCACTTTTCTCCTGCTCATCAAAATGATTCCAAGTTCAATAATGAGAAGGGGTCAAAAGTGGAAAAAAATCAAATTTCCTAGCATAAAATGCAAGAATCTGCATCAGCTGAAATCCTGGATGTTGTGACCATGTCAGTGAGTGTAGCAAAATGACGGATTCAGAATTTCACAGGATACCCCCGGAAGTTTAGCTATCCAATAAGATCCCGTTTTAATGGAGTTGCATTGTTATTTACAACTTACAAAGTTCAGTGAAACTTGTCACAATGTTATCAGGTTTGCATGATATAAACAACGTTTAAACAGCATCGTTCCGTTTTAATATGGTCCGTGTAAACGTTTACAAACGTTTGTAAACGTTGGAGCCTTATTGGCTGATATCTAGGATTTTCACCACTAACTGTGGTTATTGGACGGTAACCCTAGTTATTGTCAATAGCTATCGTTATCAGATCAATATCTATAGTTGGTCTATAACCATGGATATCGGACCAATTGTGCAAGCCACTTGCCATAGTGATTTTTGGGTCTCTTAAAATGATGCAACATTAAAGAATGCAGGATGTACTCATCATGTAGTGTTTTTATAATGCATTTTTCATCTCACCAGTGTTTAGATTTCTGTTATGAAAATATTACAAACTCAATCAGATTTTAGCTGCATTTCATTTATTATTTTTAACAGCATTGAAATAAGTAAGGTTATGATTTAAAATGAATTATGAATCGGACCGATATCCATAGTTATTGGTTTATAACTATAGATATTGGATTATTTGGGCAAACCGAATGTCAAAGTGAAACAGATATAATGGCAAGACAACAACCTAGCATATTGATTTATATCTAGAGTTTTGTGCCAAGTGCACATTTGATATCCATAGTTTTTAGTGAAAACGATAGATAAATATTGCTCGTTAACCACAGTTTACTCCAAGAACTATGGTTTTCGGTCGGTAACTATAGTTTTTGCCAATATCCATAGTTATTAATCCGACATCCATTGACAATAACTATGGTAATCAGTCGATATTAGTGTTGGGATATGGGTTGCAAATCACAATCAATAATAAGTTTGAATCGGTTACCACTTCCGATGTGATTTCACTGTTTATAATCGGTTTATAAATCAAATCTGTGTTACATTAACAAATGGTATCTGACTTGTAGCTTACATATTATCCGTTGTTTGTGTGTGTTTGCTGCTACTTTCTACATGAAGGTTGGTGTTCCAAGGACAATAATAAAACTGTTCCGCTGGTTTTCTTATTTCATTTGCACTAAAACAGGATGGATGAACAATGCTTATTAAAGAATACCCAACCCAAAACATGTTGTAAATAGCACTAAATGCCTCAAAGGCCCTACAAATATTTTCAGTCATGAATAGTACAAACTATTAATATTGATCAACATAATTATGTCCAATTGTGCAGTATTTTACAGGCAGAGGTGAAGATCAGTTTAAATTGATTATGAGAGAATGACATTGATTATTGGCATTGGGAGGCTTTTAAACATAGTTAATCTATGTCTTCCGATCATCGGTACATAATCACTAGCCGATATCTAGGGTTTTCACCAATACCTATGGTTATCGGGCGGTAATCCTAGTTATTGTCAATAACTATGGTTATCAGATCGATATCTATAGTAATTGGTAGATAACCATGGATATGGGTTCAATTGTGCAAACCGCTTGCCCTACTGATCTCTGAGTCTCTTAATTATGCAACATTGATGATTGCAGGATGTACATGTGGCACATCATTTAGTGTTTTTATAATGCATTTTTCACCTCACCAGTGTTTAGATCTCTGCCATGTTATGCAAAAATTACAAACTCAATCGGATCTTAGCTGAATTTCAGTTATTATTTTTAACAGCATTGAAATAAGGAAGATTGTGATTTAAAATGAATTATGAATCGGACCGATATCCATAGTTATTGGTCGATAACTATAGATATTGGATTATTCGGGCAAACCGCATGTCAAAGTGAAACAGATACAATGGCAAGACAACCTTGGATATTGATTTATATCTAGAGTTTTGTGCCAAGTGCACATTAGATCTGATGTCCATAGTTATTAGTGAAAACTCTAGTTAAATATTGCTCATTATCCACGGTTAACTCCAAGAACTATGGTTTACAGTTGGTAACTATAGTTTTCGCCACTGTCCATAGTTATTGGTCTGACATCCATTGACAATAAGTATGGTTATCAGCAGATATCTAGGGTTTTCACCAATAACTATGGTTATCGGGTGGTAACCCTAGTTATTGTCAATAACTATGGTTATATGATCAATATCTGTAGTTATTTGTCGATAACCGTGGGTATGGGATCAATTGTGCAAACCGCTTGCCCTACTGATCTCTGAGTCTCTTAACATGATGCAACATGAAAGAATGCAGGATGTACATGTATGTGTGCTCATCATGTTTTATTTTAAATGCATTTTTCACCTCACCAGTATTTAGATTTCTATCAATATTACAAACTCAATCAGATTTTAGCTGCATTTTAGTTTTTATTATTAACAGCATTGAAATAAGCAAGGTTATGAAATAAAATGAATTGATAAGCAGCTGATAACTTCTAGGCATTCCATTTTTCAAATTACCTCCCTTTGAAAATGCAAAATTGATACAAAGGTTAATTGTGTTGCTATTATTCGCTCTGAGTACCAACTGCATTGTGGTTTGTGATCGGGATGAGATGCTTGGAGTGTGTTCAATAAATAAAAATGCATTATTTGAAGGTAATTTACTAGCATGTATTAGTTTTATTATTAAATATTTCTCTGGAAATTCACAATATATAGTGTATTGGATATTTTACATAAATATATGAAACTTTCTGTTAACAAAGAATTATTTTTAAGATTATTTAACAGAATGAAACACACTTTCATGTTTTTGTCCAATCATGAGCTATTCAGTAAGAAATTCCAGAAAATAAGTCTTAAAAAGATTACCCTATCATGTAAAAAAGGTTCCAAAGACTTAAGTTAAGTTCACCTGAACTAGAGGATGCCTGAATGTCTTCAAGACATAATATCACTTTTGTCAATTCTGTGGTAAAGTAAATTGATATGTTTTTAAATTATATATTTTGTAAACACTTTTATTACAAAAGCATTGGGGAAGAAGTTGTATTCTAAAGGGTATGGTAATTGAAACCCATAGTAGTGGTTAAAAATCATAAAATTCATAGAATATTGAATTGTTCTTCAAAATCAACAAAACATACATGTATCATACTTGATAGGCAAATAACATGTGGTGAAAACACTATTAAAAGTGAAAATAATGAAAATTTGTAAGAACAAGTGTGATATTGATAGGGAAGGTTTGAAATCAGAATGCATGTTGGATTGCTTTCTTTCAAAATTTCATGGAAACAAATCAACAAATAAGCTAGATATTGCAATACAATTCTATGAGAAATTGTTCAGTTGTCTCTGAATAATAGACCGTCTGTAAAACAGTAAGTTACTGTTTTGCTTTTTCTTGTTCGAATTATTTCGTTTTCCATACGTTTTAAGACCATGTCGCTCGATTCAAATATGATCAACGTAACACAGTGAACCTTCATAACCTGAGATTTAATAAAAACACAGGACTTGAATTACATTTTCAAACAAAAAAATTCATCCGCCGCAAATTTTTAAACATGGCAGCACACGAAGAGCACATGGGGGACATTTTGGTGATTTTAAAGGATTTTGCTAGGAAGTAAGATTTTTCTGATAACATTTAACAGTTAAACACAGAATAACAGTATTTATAACGGTTTAACAATGAATTCAAACAGTGTCAGACTGCAGAAAGTCTTTCAGTTTGCAGTGAAATTACATTTTGTCAGCGAACTGGACATTAATGTTGAAGGTTCCACCAGTGATTGTCGTGTTGGAAAATAAACAAAACGATGGCACATTGTGTGCAACAATATTAGCCTGATGCATATTGGAATTAGAAACGGTGTTAGACTGCGACAGCTCTCTTAGGACTGAATTTGAACTTGGAGGAACTTGAGCGGACAGAGCTTGGTCGGAGCTGCTGGAAATCAAATTTGATATCGCCTTCTGCTGAACATTAGAAAGAATCCTGTAATTGTTGAGAGAAGCCGGGTTCTTGTGTCCAGTTATGAGAACAGCCTGTGTGTCAGGGACGTTAGCCTGCAGCAGCTTCTGACACAGGGTTTTCCTAACACTGGTGTTGGTGATCCGTTTTCCGGATTGCATATCTGGTAGGCCAGCTTTCTGACTCATGACTTTCATCAGGCTACTCAGCTTATTTCGTCCAATTGGTGCTCTAAGGAACCACTGGTCATTCTCTGCAGGAAGTTTGCTGTGGGTCACTACAGCCAGATAAAACGGGTGATCAGGACCTGTGAAAATTATGACAGATAATTGATTTAGGTAATTTACTCAACGAGACATAAAATAAAAGGTGGACCCTGTTTTTCTCTAAAATTTGTATAGACTGGCCGACCCGCCTGCCCTAAAATAAAAAAAGGTCTACACAGGGACTATACTGGATTAACATTTTTGTTATGTTTTGATAGATTGGGGGCGTGATCAGTCTATCCACACCGAATGGGGTCCTACCGATATACAGAGTTATCTCAATATTCTGTTCTAAGTTACCTCCCTTTGTAACGCGCACCTGTCACTGGGTAGTTCCGGTCTGAGATTGACATTAAAACAGACATGCAGTAGTCATCCGTGGTCCTTTTAAATACGTTTTAATAGGGTCTGGTTGGTCAGAGATCAGCATAGTGCATAAAAACGTTCTATTATTATCATTGAATGGAAAAAATAGATAGTTTTATAGTGCAGCGCATAATATTTAAATTTTTCTCTTTTACCCATTTTTATACGTTTGCGAGGTATGTGTTTAACATCGTTATGTTCGACCGCTTCGGTAATAAAGAGTAAAAATACGCATTTCTTATGCTCAAAAATGGCAGATTTTAGGGAAAGAAAAGTAAGAAACCTTTAATGTTACAATTTATAACACATGATGTAAAATAAAGTTTGACTTCCGCCAATGAAACGGCCGTTCACTTTTATACATGTTCTTTCATGTCCATGCAACATTTTTGGCCAGGAATTTAATAGTCTAAGATTATTTTAATAACTGAACCTTTTCCTACAAATTAAATTCACACCATTCGGTTCATAGATTTGTGCCATGTTCGTATTAACGTATTTTTCAATATACTGCTATTTATTCTCCAAAAGTTTCTTTCTTATTCTTATACAATTTAGAACATATTCAAACATGGTTTCGTAATGTTTTCACATTTTCTCTTTATTTCATTTTTTTTTTATTTCATTTAGTTTTACAATCAATTTTAATTAATTTAATAAAGTTTATATATGTTTGTGTAAAACTTTCCCGAATGCTATTTTATTAAATTCAGATCGGAGCACTTTAAGTTGCAAATATCAAATAATGAATGTCTCGGGTCTCAAACAACAGTGAGACAATTAATTAGAATATTTAATCTCAAGTCACTTTCCTAAAACAACACTTTTACCCCCAACAAGCAACGTTTTCGACTCTTACAAATCTACAACTAACTTCAAAAGGCCTTAATCACACCTCAGGCTGGTAAACCCAGTCTTGCTAATTAGATTACGTAACATGATAAACACCAGGCCCTTTTCTTAATAAGCATTGTTTGCATGACTTAACGGTGATTTGCTGAAAACTTAAGTGAACGTTTTAAAAAGCTAAAATTCCGATGCCAGCCAATAAATAAATTTTCATAAGGATACGTGCAGTTACGTAAATATGTAAAGATGCACTTAGTTATTAACTTACAATCACTTTACAAAGATGATGTTTATTCCTTATATGCCTGTTTCACTTTTTTTGTTAATTTGACAATGCATTTTAACTTCAAAAGCACTTTGAAACTTTTTATCTACACTTTTAACGCTACGCTTTATTACCGCTTCTAAACCGGAACTACCCAATCAGCAAGGGAAGCCACTCTCAATGGGAGGTAACTCTGGATATCGGTAGGCCCCCATTTACTATTAAATGAAACTTTCTCTGAAACTAGCCCCGACAGTTTAAGCCAGTATTACGCAATTTTGAAGAAAAAGGGGTCCATCTTCAAGCCCTTGTGGTTCTACTGCCATAATTGTAATCGATCCTTATTCAGCCAGGCTGAATATTACTTTTAATAAATGCCAATAACATTGATCCATATTTACTTTTTATTAATTCATTTATTTCAAAGTTCTCTGGGTTCATTATCACATATGAGCTATTAACTATTATTGTCACTTGTAACATTGATATAAATTTTATGCATACCACTAAAATTTTCTGGCCTGTGGTTTGCATATGCCTTGTATGTTAGTACAGGACAGCGGTCACTGCTGGTGGCATACAGCCTTGGGTGCTGTCTCCTGACATTTGTGATGTTTTCCCCAGTCCTTGTTTTAGTCTGCCTCTCCTTGTATTCCAGGAACTCGGAGTTCATATCATTGTCGTAGCCAAGGACAATGTCCCCCCACTTCAGTTGTCTAGAAAGATACAGTCCATGATTGATAAACATTGCCAGTGAAATATGCACTTAGGCGGTAACTCGACAGCGCCTCTTTACCGCACTTGCGCATTTTTCACTCTGGCCGGATCATGCGATCTTTACCCAACATAAGTGAATGATACTTATAATATTCAGCTGTTTGCCATGTTGTAAAACAATGTTAGCAGATTGAAATAACTGAACTATGGGAAAACATTAACAGGTGTGATTAGTCAGCAAGCCTCATTGCATTATATAGCATTTTTTCACATTGGTCAGATTAATTAGATCTCTCTGGTAAAAGTTTACTTTTAAGAACTGCAATGTGCATTAAATTATTAATTTTAACATGTTTTTTTTTCAGGTATACCTATGCTCGCTGCCTCCACCTCTAATGCCGAAGTGGATTGTGTTGTTGAACCAAAGGGTGTTTATCAAGCTGTCAGGAGAGCTGTTTCCAAGCTGACCGGTTGTGTAGAGCTGATCAATTTCTAAGTCGGTAAGGTGGTCGGAAGCCATATCTTTATTTCCTTTTCCTTGTTTTTTTCAGATCTTTGAATTTACTCTTCAGTGTTGCCATCGTCTGGCAAAACTCTGCCCCTCGCGCAACACTTGTTCCATATTCCTTGTCATTTAGGTACCTTTATATAAACAAATGAAAACATACTAAAACACTTGACAAAATTTGTGTAGGATCTAAAAACAATATTGTTTCTGGTCCTTCTACCAAGCCTTATTACCAAAAGTTTTAATGGGACCAGGGCTTTTCATCAGAAAATTGGGAAGAGGCCCTGGTCTTTCTAATTGGGAAAATTATGTCATGATATTGTTTATTTTGGGAACACAAAATGTAGGCAAGAAATAGTGTCATTCACTTATGTTGGGTAAAGTAAAGATCGCGTGATCCGAGTTTCGTGAAATATGCTCAACGGCGGTAACTCGGCAGAGCCTCGTTAACGCCCTTGTGCATATTTCACTCGGGTCAGATCATATGATCTTTACCCAACACATGCAAATGATACTTATATTTTAACTTAAATTTAGTTTTTAAATCACTTAAGACTTCAAATTTCAAACTCCGTTCAGAAGATTTTGATACATTTTTGGACATCTTACCTAGAATTTTGGGAAGAATCTCTGCCACAGTTGGGAACAAACCATATTTTTGGATCTGGAAGAGGCCTTTTTACAGGCCTCTTTTATATAAGGATGAAAAGCCCTGGTGAACATTTTTTTTAATTTCATGTTTTTTTTACAGATTGAGAAAAATTATGTGTGAAAGTTGAACTCCTTACAGGAGTTATTTGTGAAATACTTACATAAACCTATTACAGTTACTATTATTTTATTGGTTAAAGATTAAATGTAAATATTTTTTTATTTCAGTTGAGTCCAGAAATTTAGGATTTAAAAAAAAACAGACAAGTTACAACCAGATCATCTAGTCTATGAGCCTAAGTACCTGTCTACGCTGTTGACAATTCCACGAATGGATGAAGACTCGGATCACAAACTCCTGGAGTAAATTGTTGAGTTCTGCTGGTGGAATTTGGTGAATATGCCGTTGCTCTCCTTTCAGTGCCAAAAAAGTCAGTAACGGTCTTCATGTGGGATTTTGTTTTCT
>JAZAYU010000090.1:480000-492500 GCA_038501625.1 Corbicula japonica | reverse complement strand
AAGTTCCTTATAGAAGCTGCTTGCTTGCCTGAAGTGGTCAGATGGCAATTTAAGTAAGTCATTTTCATAAATTTGTTTTGATCGCTGATAACGCGGATGGATAGTGATTCGCCTACTAGTTACTAGTTATATATCGAAAATATATATAACGGGTGTTATTACACTCCCACATCGGAAGGTATGTGATAAAGTTGCTTATAGCTCTAGTTTAACAATAGCTGATTAGCTGATTTCTGATTTCTGCAAGTTCGTGTTAGGTATTGATCCTGCATCAAGACTACCAAATCAACATGACATTGTAAAAAATGATGGAATTTAAGACTTCGTTGAGTAATTGACAGGTAAATGTCTGAAATTATGATGCACTTTAAGATTTGAATGAAAAATTATTGAAAGGTTACTAATGCTAATGGGTCCTTGATCATGAAAATGAACTGGAAAGTTTGTTTTAATCTCAACTGTTTGGTAGGTTGAAATAAATACCAGTCTAAGAGAAAATAACAAATATAATATCACCGTGGGCAAGTAGACTAAGTACTGTTCATCAACATTTTCAGAACGTGCGCGCGTGCAAGGAAATAAATAGAAATTATTTACCGGAATTCTGTTACTTTCTAAAAACCATATTGTGCGCGGAATAAGAGATAAAGAAAGCTTTCAATTGGTTCCATTGTTTTTACTGAGAATGGTGTAGTAAGGTCCTGAAAGACAAAAGCAGACACATTTTACGAGTTCAATACCAATCTCCTTCGCAGAGTTGTCGTTCCTTACACTCACTTTACATCTCTGCGAAAGGCTCAATTTTACCAATCTCAACAGCTTTATTTTTTACAGTTGTGATTATGAATGCAAAAGCTTGTGGTGAAACAAATGACAGAAATCTTCACTATCTTTTATTCAAACCGAAGAAACCCAAGCAATTTTATATGTAATTCGTGAACTATTTTTTGAGTTTAGAGTAAAAGTAGTTGAAAGTAGTCCCAGCATATAACAGAGGTGAATGTAATAAGCCGATAGTGTAAAAGATTGGTTCAATACAACAGCCTTTATTTTGCTTCTTTTTGGCTTAAACGGAAGATGTATTTCATAACAAATTTAAAAATAAATTTACTCTTTCTTTATGTCTTTAAATTGGTATTTTAGCACAAATTCATATACAGCTCAAGTTTCGGCCAACATAAATTTCTAGTACTATTTACGAACCAAAATATAATGAGTACTTCTAGTCTAGTTACGATCGAAAATAATAAATGACTGCAGTACTGTTCATCGCGAAATATTTTCAAGGAAAAAATCGTACTAAAATCAATAAACCAGTTTTCGTAAACAAGCAATTGAATCAGTCGTGATGTGAGTGTATGTTTTATTTATTACGCATCCGAACTATGGTCTGTAGTTTAATATTACAGTACTGATAAACTACAGGAAATTTGTCATTAATTCTTATTTTCTTCAGGTTTGTATCAGCGGTTCTGGAAGAAAAAGGAGAGAAGACTTGGTTAGCTGCTCGGAGTAATACAATTTCTCTTATTTTCTTACGTGTGCATGTCTTAGACAAGTTGAGATACAGTGTTGTTGATAGCATGCTCTCGTCGGTGCAAAAGCCTTTAAACGTTGTACATAGAATATAAAAAAACAATTTAGACAAAAAAAGAAAAACTCTCCTGTTTTAATTTTACGTTCAAAAATTTGTAAGATGAAAGGTTCATTAAATGACCAAAATGTGCGCATGAAACTATAAGATAACGAATTAATCGATCTTAACAAACGAAGAACAACCTTATCTTTTATATATTCCGGAGCAGAGTAATGAAAATTGTACGGACAGAATCCGTCATCTCTTAGTGAAAACTAGGAAACTTTCCATTAACCTATTAATTTCTTATGTTTTATATATCTGTGTGCTTTTGCATGCAACATTGTTGAGCTGCTGGATGGGTCTAAGTTATTTCACCAAGACAACTTGTACTTGTGCGTTTATATGAGAACCTGTTGGGGCAAGTGTGAGGATGGTGCACCCTGGAACCTGGTTTAAACCCCCAGTGGCATTTGATCTGCAACTGACCGTTCCAAGGCGGTAACCCCTCGGGTTCTCATATTTGTTAATTGTTTGTGGTGTCTTTTTGAAACTGATCATTTTATTAACCATGTTCTCTCTCTCGCTCTCTCTCTCTCTCTCTCTCGCTCTCTCTCTCTCTCTCTCTCTCTCTCTCTCTCTCTCTCTCTCTCTCTCTCTCTCTCTCTCTCTCTCTCTCTCTCTCTCTCTCTCTCGCTTATCCTCTTCTACCCATTTAAACCAGACGTAATGACGGAACTTCTTCGGTCGGCACATATTGCCTTAATACTCTAACTCTAATAACACTTCATTAAAGATGATCTTAGAACAATGACGTAATTATAAAATTAATTTTTGCGGAGACGAGGAGTCAAGCTTTGACTGTCTCATTCGATTTTTTTTCTCGTAGAATATATTTATCAAATTGATGGCCTGTAAAACAGTTTTTCTTAGATGCTGGCCCCAAACACACAAATTGCAAATGTATGAAACTATAAAGGCTATATCGTTTATCTTCCTGTGAAGTCATATCATTTATCTGGGTGGACTTCAGGTGCGCAAGCATTTTTAAAAAGGGGCAATGGTTAATATACTGAAGGACAATGAAAACGCATTGTCGGGATAATTGCATTTTAACAAGGGAAATATATTTATATACATATCTTTTCACAGTTTCATAAAACCGAACGCATTGCGGTAATTTAGATACCAAATCTATGAAAATTGATTGAAATAAAAAAAGCTTAATAAAGACAGTACCCCCAAAAATCAAAAGTAACTATCGCTTTTGCCTTATTGTGACAATGAACAACAGAAATAGATTGAACCATTTAATTGTCAATGTAAGGCAAAAGTGTTACTTTTGATTTTTGGGGTCCTTTATTAAACACGAACAATTTGTACCTACACATCAGAACGAGATTGAGTGATATGTTTAAAGAAAGACAACTGTTAGATAAAATTACAAAAAAATTGTTTAATGTATCTTAAACAAGAAATATCTTTAAAAAAGATAAACGGCGTTGATGGAAAAGATTTTTATATATAAGAAAGAAAGAAATAAAGACCGTGCAAAAATTTCGTCTGGTGATAATACGTCGATCAAAGAAGACTGTCTAACATTAACTGTACATTCAGTTTCAATAAAATACCTCTTGTAGAGTTAGCACTAATGATGAATAAATGTCATTAAAATACAATAAATGAAAATAATAACAACTTGTTACAAGAGCGAAATCTACCAACTTTTACGTAAATTAACTTTAAAAGAAAGTGTCCTTCCCGAGTATTGAACCCGGGGCTTCCGCTTGAGAGGCGAGTGTGATAACCACTACACCAAGGCGTTTTGAATATCTGGACTTGAAATTAACAATCAGTATCAAAGGAACTAGAAAGGAACCAGTAAGAACCAGAAATATCTGCACTTCTCTGTCGTTTTACACTGTGTATTGTACTCGAGTGTTTACCTGACACCTATGAATATTCCATATAAAATCGTATTTAAGCCATCAATTGACTTAATTGGTTATTTATACCGTAAATATCTTTTTCTCCAATACAATTAACGCTTTTTAAAACGAAAATGCCCGAACATAAAGCGCCAGGTAAATACTTACACACAATATAAAAATCGTTACGGTAATCATTAACAAGACCCACTAATAACCAATCAAAATAATCTATTTGATTTTCCCGCTGCATAATAAATTTTATTTACAATATTTCATTGGTCGAAAAACTAGGTCAAAAGTGAGCTTAGACAGCTAACGCCGAAAAATGACTGCTCTTCCTCCTTATCTTAGTATATTAATCAGTTTTATAACGCAAAAGTATAAATGACCTCGTGTAACAGAAAGGGCGAAAAGCAGTGAAATATCGAATTTTTGGTCGACAGACTTTACACTCTCAACTGGTCTAATAATAGAAACAAGCTGCAGGCCTAAGAACCGCCGAAAAGTAGTTCTAATTTTCAAAAGTCCTGAAGCAGGAACAATGTATGCCGACCCTCAGTACTTCAATGCTTTGATTTTCAAACACGGTCGTTCTAATGTACTGCATGTTATTATAATATTGGGATATCTATGAGGCCCTGCAACAAGTATGAAATGTTTATGTTTTAGATGCTGCGATTTTGCCGACGATTGCAACAAGCGATTTTGTAATATTAGAGATGGTGAGTTCTTTATATACAGTTATATCGATAATGGGGTATATCGATATTTGTGGATAGCCCTTAAACTTACAGTCCGATGTATTTTATTTATTTATTTATTCCAAATTGAATATAAATACCTTCACATCGTCATATATAAAATACAAAAGCTCAGATTGAAAAGATTTTATTACACAGTACGTCAAATTTATTAGGGTTGACATTTTAGTCAGTGCGTCACGTGCGAATTTTCCAAAATCAAATCATAATCAAGATAATCTCGCCTCATTTACAAACTTAAGCAGTTCGCAGCCATACACAAAGTATTTAGATTTTACAAAAGTTTACTATGCATTTAGCAACACAATTGCGAAGTTATCATGCATTGTAAAACTTCCAAATGCTTGCTAGCCTGCAAGGGCTTATAGAGATATGTCTGCATTCAAAGTGTATGGTGTTTGTTCGTAATACTACAAAATAAAAATATTGTTGCATTCGGAATAACAAATTTTTTAAATGCACATATGCATGCCATGTAAAACGGTTATTAATAGGCGACAAAACATATATTTGAATGTGCGATTTTCAAGCGAAAATATACGTCGTGCAAAATTTTCTACATGTACTTGATTTACGGCACTTTGACGAATTTGAACATCAACTTTTCTTGGGCGAGCTGGTCGAACTTAGGGTCTTATCTGTACACTTTTTAGCACACATCAATTCCTCTCAATGCTATTCGTGTGACCATCGGTCATCCGGACAAGGAGAAGTCAAAGATCCAAAGAACTGTGTAACTTTGACCGTCTGTAATTCAAATGAGGTACCTATAATGTACATAATAATTTTTACATGATTTATAAGGTACCCGAATTGTCACGTTTGACGTCATGACCTTTATACTTTATATTTGTACCACGTAGAACAATGGGTACCAAATGTCACATGTCTGCAAACGTAATAATTGTGCAAGCAATCGAATATTAAAATTAAATTATTAAAGCCTTAAATAACCCCACTGATTTATTTTAGTTTCATTTAGGGCGCATCGTGGGAAACGGTACCTTCGGCCAGTTGACGTTAACATGTAAAATGACGCCATAAAGTTGAACTGATTGCATTTATTTATTATGCAATTCGTTGACAAAAATACCATTTTATTTTTAGTGAAGAGAAAATAATAAATAGTTGTAATTTTATTCTATTTATAGCTATTTCTAAAAGGTCACAAAATATAACCGAAGGTACCCTTTCCCGTGGCGTGCCCCATTTTATGTAAAACGGATATCACGTTCTATATTTATTGTTGCGAACTGTACCTCTATACTTACTGTTGCAGGTTTGTTATGCTCAGCAAGACAGTTTTGGGGGCGCAGCATCGTTCTTCTATGGATGCAAAAGCAGAATGGTGCATGATCATGCTTTCATTTTGTAAAAGTATTTGTTTTTGTTAATAATTTGTGATGATGGCTTATTAAAATAAGTGAATTGTACATATCAGGAATCGCCACACTTATAAAACACAGCCTCTCCACGCAACCAAAATACAGAGCGGAAGAAATAGCATGGGTTAAGGACTAATCAGTTTCAAATAAGACGTTTTGTACATTGTGTCGTTATATTTTGATAACTCAATCTGTTAGATGTAAGTTGGTGCAATTTAATGTTGGAAAGATTAGTTTTTATGCCACAGGATTGTTTCGTTTAATCCTCCGCGAGACAAGTTTGTGGTCAGTGCGATTAGAATACTGCGGTAAGTAGTTGTTGTTTTCCACCAAACGTTAAAAAATGGTTAGTGGATTTCATTTTTCTTAAGATTATACATGGGCCGCGAGTTGTAAAAGTGCGATTTTGAAAATTGAACAAAAGACAATTTACCGTGTGTATATTGCAGGAAAAAAATGTATGCATGCTTAATTTGAAACAAATTTGTATGCTGTTTAGCAGAGAATGAAATGTTTAAGTTTTTTCACTTTAAACAAAGCAATAACTTACCGAAATCATGCATTGGTGATAACGTTAATCAGGACTATCCGATCAACCTTTTGGGGGTTGTTCCGGCTAGCTCAATCGGTTGCGTTATCGGACTAAGTCTAGGCGCTGTCGCCTTGACGGTGCGTGTTCGCTCCCAGATAGATGCAGTATCATTAAAAAATGCTTAAAGTATCTTCGAAACATAATATGCGTTTGAACTATGTTATCAATATAGGTTTCGATTCGATTTGACTATAACGCCCTGAATTAAGTCCCTTTTTTATTACAGCAATGCCTTATCCTAATGAGGCATGCCTACGAAATTCATAGGATATGCAAATTAAACGACACAAGTTTACTGTCGCCTGGTGCGACAAGGGACCAAGTTTGTCCGAGAACTACAAGAGCGACCTCTTTATGCCACTCCTGCTGTGCTGATGGAGGATGCAATTACGGAGCCTGTTTGGATTTAAACGGTAAAACCTGTTTTTAAGGTTTAAATTTGACCTTGCATAATGTCAACAACTTGAAATCACAAAACAAAAAATAATCTAAACATATTACAGTTGATTTCCCAAATAACATTATTGAATTTTAATTATTTTTCATTTTCAAAAGAACAGTGGTGTTTTAGTGACCTCTAGAAACGCGTAATATTACCTGTAGAAAAGCGTATGAACTGGTCCCAAGGTTATAAAGCTGAGATTGGAAACCAGTCTCAAATCTCAAGCTGGTCGCCATTTCAGCCAATCAGATGCTTGAGATTTGAGACTGGTTTCCATGCTCAGTTTTATAACCTTGGGACCAGTTATTAGAAAATATTTCTGAATATAAAACTGACATCAGAATTCTTGTAAAGGTATTTCTTAATTATGCACCTAAGTATTTCGAAGATAATGAGGTGAGAAAATAAAATGGTCGTCATTTTTTAAATTTTTCTTTTAAAACTACTGTTATTTATAAATTGATTCATAATGATAATAACAGGAGACAATTGTTGAAAACAAGAATTCAGTTAGAATAGCTTTGGTGTCATTTCTGTGCCCAAGGTTATAAAACTGAGCATGGAAACCAGTCTCAAATCTCAAGCATCTGATTGGCTGAAATGGCGACTGGTCGTCATTTCAGCCAATCAGATTGCTTGAGATTTGAGACTGGTTTCCAAACTCAGTTTTATAACCTTCAGCCCTGTTTATTTTCAGTAACTAAATGATTTTTATGTTGGAGTATTCTGTATTCTATGGATTGTCTGTGTAGAATTGATTCGCCGTGTTGGATGTTCGTAATTGACTTTGAATAACAAGCTTTGTGTCTTTTTGAAGTAAAAAAAATGAATATGCATTAGGAACAGCCGGATTTAAAACAGCACGATTTCCACTCATAAGTAAACGTAACGCAAAAAGTGCAACGAAAAACAAAAAAATCAATGATAAACGAAAATCACCACAATAAATAAACACAGAGGACAATAAGGACTTTCACGTTATGACAGTGCATATTGCCTTTAAAAGGGATATCAGGTCCCAACCTCACATTTGCCATGGCAGGGTCTCAAGAAACAAACATTAACAAGTTGCCATTTTTAATAAACTCTAACCCATCTACATGATATTAGTGCATGAAATTGATAGTAAAAAACTGAAATATGCATAAAAGGAATGGCCACATCCAGCAGACACAGTCTATTAACACAGCCAAAAAGTAGAGAGCATGGTATAACAATAATTAGTTTCAAAATGGACGCCATAAACAATTAACGAAAGTGAGAACCCGAGGGGTTACCACCTTGGAACGGTCAGTGGCAAAATATTTGCCACTGGGGGTTAAAACCAGGTTCTAGGGTGCACCAACCTCACTCTTGCCTCGACAGGTTCTCGTATCACAAAATAAGTACAAGTTGTCTTGGTGAAATAACTCCAACCTACCCATCGGCTCAACAATAATACATGCAAAAGCACAAAAACATATAAAACGTCAGAAGCTGTAAGCATTGCAAAACCAAAGGGCGGGTACTCAATGATCTTATCGAGACCAGAGCTCGTGTAGTAACATCAGCAAGAACATGATGAAATAGAACATCATGTTCGAATGGTATGTTCAAACGAAATGGGCTGCAGCAAGAGTTTCAATAAATTACAGCTTAGAGTCACCAAAGAAATATTTTCCTTGATGCATATAAAATATTCTTCAAAACGATGTATTTATATATTTTAATAACACTTAATATCTCCTATGCAATTAAAATTTTTATGATTTAAATATATTGAGTGCTGCTTTAAAGCACTGCTCCAAAAGTATAAAAAAATTCAAATAAACAATTTAATTTGCTTACTTGTTCGTTGTGTTCATTTCAGAACGATTGTTCAAGCTCGCCGACGCTGGAAAATTTAATCTCACAACCCTAAAATTAACATGAAAATAACAGAAATTTTCATAAATATTTGAAATAAATGCTTTATGACTTGACTTAAACTGTGTTACTTTTTAATCGCAAGTTTTATTGTTGGGCTATGAGGCGTGAATGGTAATATGCACATCCATAACTGCTCATGAACAGGCTTTATCAAACTGAGCCTGCAATACTTTCAGAGTGGCTATGCCACGTGACTTTGAGAATGTCGTGCACATATTTATATTTACACTTCAACTTCATTCTCTACGATGAAGTCTTATTCACCTAAGGAATCATAATTTCTAATGGTAAACAGTGTGACGTAATAGTTTAAAAGGCGTGGCTCCAGAAGAACAGTTCACAGTTAATTGGACGTTGCACAATGTTTTGACCTGTGACGTCGCCGAGCGTGCACTTTTTGCCACGAGTTGTTGCGAAAAAGCGTGCAGTCATTCACTTTGTCGTGAACAAGCCATTATATATTACGAATTCTTCTAATAATTTCTGTATTTATGAGAGTATAAATATGTGTAAATATAAGGATTGAATCGACATTTGATGTTTTTCATTTGGGTATGAACAACAGTTGGATTATTTAAACTTTGCGTGAAGCCCTTCGGGCTTCACACACTTTAAACAACCCAACTGTTTTCCATACCCAAATTAAAAACATCAAATATCGATTCAATCCTTAATTATAGGAAGGATTCACAGCAGCGTCATTATTTAGTGGTATCAGTCATTAGTAACAATCATTTGTGCAAAGTTTCATTGAACGACATTATACCGTTATTGAGATTTTGATAATTTTCTTTTTATCGATGAACGTGAAGGGGAGGAGTGTAGTTGGCTCTTAGCTTTGAGCGAGAAGGGCATTATAATTAATTGATTAGGGCAAATGGTTCCAAAGTAATATTATAATTTACAAGTAAAAATCTACGTTTGATTTTAAAGTGCAAACAAATACAATTCTACGATGCAAAAAAATTATCGTCAGTTAGAAGTTTGACCTAATTTTCAATACCTAAAGCGGTAACTAGTGGCTCGAAAAGGTCTGGATTTTCTTTTGTAAGTCCTTTGCCTCCATTTAAATATTAACTGTATTTGCACTTCTGTTCATGTGTTTTTGGTTTTGGAAAGGGCATAAAAATACATCTTTCACTTCGTGTTTGTCTGTATACCACCAAAGCAATAATGTTTTTTCTTACGAAAGTATTTTTAAAAAGATTTTGGTTGCAGATCCATACCTCAACACAAGCAATATACTGAATGCAAGTAATACAAAATTTGCACCACTAGCAACGGTTGCTAAGGTCAGTTCTTATCAATAAATCTATTTTTTGCATACTGGCTACCTGTGAACTCGTCCTATAGGTAAAATCACTGCTTCTAAAATTCTAATCTCATTATGCTTACCTCTCTGGTTGCGCGACGGTGGCAGGGGTTTGAGAGTTTATGAAGGTTTATGGGGAAATCTTTTCTTAAAAGAAACTAGAAGCTCGATTTGTTTCTTTTATCCCTGTCATCGTGTTCTTGCTGATTTTATTCCAGGTGCTCTGGTCTCGGTAAGATCATTGAGTACCCGCCCTTTGGCTTTGCAATGCTATTAAATTCTTATGTCTATATGTTTGTATGCTTTTGCATGCAACGTTGTTGAGCTGGTGGGTGGGTTGGAGTTATTTCACCAAGACAATTTGTACTTGTTTTGTGATACGAGAACCTGTTGGGGCAAGTGTGAGGTTGGTGCACCCTAGAACCTGGTTTAACCCCCCCCCCCCCCCAGTGGCAATGTTTTGCCACTGACCGTTCCAAGGCGGTATCCCCAAAGGTTCTCTTCTTCGTTAATTGCTTGTGGCGACCTATTTGAATTGACATACTTATATAAAACATGCGCTCTCTCTCTCTCTCTCTTCCTCTCTTCTTTTTCGCTGCGTGGGGAGGCTGTGTTTTGTGGCCTGATATGCATATATTGCTTTTTTCCATAGTAATTGAAATACTTTGTGCCCTACCTCCGTGATACATATTGCAGGTAAACAAATCCTGTTTAAGTGGCGATTTCATAAACTTGAAATTTGAAATATGCTATTGATCGTCATGAAAAAACAACAACAATTTTCTGAAAAAAAGAACTATAACTCCTGATTAATTTTGAAAATTTGAAACGCCATTGAAAGTATTGATATTTCTGACAACTTGGAAAATATTATCTGCATTAATTACAAAATTATATCTGAAAATACTTTATGGTTTAGACCATAAACTCATTAATTTACATTTTTCATGTCATTTGAAGGGGCATAACTAAGATCGTTTGGTCAAGAGTTGTTATGCTTAAAGTAAGAAAGAGAACTTCACAAAACATTTACTAATATTCCATGTTTATGTCCAGTCTTTCTAAGTTCTTATACATAAACTATTATTTATTTATTATTATTAAGTGCCGAAAAGGATTAAAGGGAAAAATGTAGTGTGACAAGATTAGGCCATAACAACTTGCACATCAGTGCAGTTGTGATCAGAATATTAACTGTTCATTTTTGGATCTATAACTCAAGGTTCTTTCTGACAAAGAATTAAGGAGAAGAGATTCAGTGGTGCAGTAAGATGCATTTTGGTTATCAGTATCTGCTCTGATCAAAAGGAGCCTGCTGTGCTTTTGTATTGTCCTGTTCCGTTGCTTTCGATGTTCTTTTTTATTTATTTCAATAGTACTTAATATTAATTAAATTTTATACAATTAAGTTTTGGCCAGTTTTATTATTGGTGGTTAAAATACAATGTATCCCAACAATTATTGTTTTATTTATAATTTTATCATTTTAACCATTATTTATATTGTACTTTTTATTTTCAGTGAAAATGTTACTGCAATTAAAATTATATTACATGTCTCTATGGTATACAACATAGGTGGCCCACATTTTGGCAAACAGATTTATTCAGTGGATTAATATTTTCTTGTTTTCAAACTACCCAATTTTAGTTTAGGATTTTACCAAATAAAAAATCAGTCTTCTTTGCAAAAGTCCAATTATTTCTTAACAAATCTCTTTTTTGACAATTAATACTGTAACAATTAACACATTTATGATCAAAGCTCTCTTGTTATTTTCTCTTAAGGGCGCCAATAACACCATTGAACTTTCCAAGTGTTTCTGTTCATTTGTTCATTTATGGCTGGAATAAAACTGGAATTAATGTTACACTGCACGGTATTGATTTATTATTTATTTATTTTATGTTGATTATGTTTACTCTCCGTTGTTTTCAAGCACTTTCAGTGCTTTGATTTGAATAAGGCGACGACGACCTTTTTGTTCTTATCTGCTTGAGAACGGACAGGTAGTTTTGAATAATCATCACATTAAAGACTTAAAGGTTACATATAGCGCATTTAAGAGATTTTTCTGACGGTGTATTTTGATAGGTTTATATCATTTGATACTATTGGTTAAAGTGTAAATAATTTTAAGTATTTTTGTTGAGTTCGATTAAATACATTTAAAGTAACTATAAAGTTTTCCAAAGTTTAAACATTTTATTTATTAAAATTTGTTTTCTATTTCAGAACTGAAAGACATGTGTAAGTAAAAAATATTTCAATTTGTTTCTATAATTCAAGGACAATTTGATAACATCGAGTAAGCTTTAGCCTAAGCTATCGTGAAACGAAAATTTCTTAATTGTTTATGCCGTGTGGCGGCATTTAAAACGTCTCACACTACGTTCAATCAATGCTGGTATTAATAACCATCTTTCAAAGCACGACACATATATTTGTGTAAAAATTGAGTAGCGTTCAACCATAGGCTAGGCGGCGTGGACAGTAATATGCATTTCCTTTTAGTGCCCACGAACACGCTTAATGCTAAATCAAACCGGGCCTGCCGTGTTTGGTGACTTTCAAAGTTCCCTTTTAAGGTGGA